>PVLC010005294.1:41458-77650 GCA_004027655.1 Graphiurus murinus | reverse complement strand
TTTTTTTTTTTTTTTTTTTTTTTTTTTTTTGCGGTACTGGGGATTGAACTCAGGGGCATTCTACCTCCGAGCTATACCCCCAGCCCTATTTTTTATTCTTTATTTTGAAACCGAGTCTCACTAAGTTGTGGAGTGCCTCACTAGGTAGCTAAGGCTGGCCGCGAACCCGGATCCTCCGGTCTCAGCCTCCCGAATGCTGGGATTACAAGCGTGCGCCACCACGCCCGGCTAGAATGTATTTTTTTTAAGGCTAAGTAATATTCCTTATACTTAAATTTCACTTAGATCTTTCCCTCTAGTTTCCTCTTTTGGGACAACACAAGTTTTTGCAGGAATATACTTTTTACTGTGCAGATATGCTCAGAGAATTAAACTCTTGAGGTGATATTACGTCCTGGTTTACTGAGAGAGTCAATCATGATCTCATTTCCCTCTCCAGTGAATGATTTAGGGCTAGGCTATGGCCCAAGTCTAACCACTGCGTTATGAATAGAAGTCTGCTAGTGATTTCTGGGAAAAGTTCTTCTTTTCTTAAAAAGATATTCAAGAAAATTACAGATGTTTTCTTTTCTTCTATGCATGTACTGCCTTGTACTACAGCAGCCATCTTGGGACCATGAAGAGAGTTGCCCCTGAGAGAAAGATGAGACAGAGCTCAAGGACATTGTAGTGAAGCTCGCTTGGAGACACAATGATGCCGTTCTATGCTTACACAGTCTCTAAACTTCTTGTTATGTGAAGTCATGTGTTTACTGAGTGTTCCAGCATGCAGTGGGTGTTTAAGATGAAAAGCATCCCAGCAAACAAATCTGTAGTGAAATTAGTGAAATATGTTATTCCTTCTTAAATTTCTTCCATAAATATTATGTACAATAGAAAACAGATTTGCAATTTCTAAAAGTCATTCTAGAAAAATTGTTCAATCAGATGTCTAACTAAGAAACCATTGTTCAGTTTTACTTTGAAATTGAGTATTTTGTTTAATAGCCTGTTTTGCAGGTTTTCTGAAAGAAGTGCCAATCATAAAAGTTTTGCACTACATACATTCATAAATCAAATGGCAACTGTTTAACAAGAGTTTATTGGCATTCTGAATTTCAAGTGGTTTAAATAAAACATATGACATTAACTAGATATATGTCATTGTACTCAACTTATATTTAACCCCTTCATAACAAACTATACTTATACACACAATTAGTCATAATACAATTTATGAAGTTTCAAAATAAAAATATGTCAGATAACGGTGGTGCACATTTGTAATCTCAGTACTTGGGAGGCTGAGATAGAAGGATCCCAGGTTGTCAGCCTGCCTCAGCTATTTAGTTAGGCCCTCCACAACTTACTGAGACACTGTTTCAAAATAAAGAATAAAAATAGTGCTGGGGATGTAGTTCGGAGGTAGACTGCCCCTGGATTAAATGCCCAGTACTGAAAATAGAAATAATAAATAAATAAATAAATAAATAAATAAATAAATAAATAAATATAAAGGGCTGGAGATGTGGCTCAGATGCAGATTGTTCTAGGTTCAATTCTCCGTATAAAACAATTATAAAGCATTCCAGTAAGGCATTTATATCTTTTAGCACCATCTAGAACTTCAGTAAGCATATTTAGATATATTAGTGTTAAGAAAGCAAATCTAAAAGGAAAAATTGATGAATGAATAAAACTACCATTTAACAAAGGAATTGGGTATGCTATTCATATATTTCTAAATGAGTCAACAAGCTCCAAAGAACACCACATAGGACTTATGGAAATAGCCAATGCAATCAAGATCAGTAGAAAGAAGAGTGGATATATGAGCAGCAGATTCTACTTTCTGGATGTAAGCTTGCAACTACATTTGAGGAAAAGAGCAAAGTATTTGCAATATATTTCAACTTACTAAAGATTTAAAAAGTCCTATACAAAACATAAAAAGTTAAAAAAATGACTGTAAATATCAGAAAATATAGACTCAAATAAAAATCAATTGGAAGTATATTTATGTGGTACAAAAAATACATTATACAAACACAAAGAAGTCCTAAGATCATTAAAATAGAAGGTAAGTATGGATTCTCAGGAAGGAAAATAAATGGAAGTCTCAGAGAATAGTAATAATAGAGTGAAGAGAATTTGCTCAGCTGGATCCATGAAAAATAGTCTGGAGGGAGTGAGAGAAGGGAAGTATGTAACACTTTAGCTGCTTGACAGGTATGAGAGTCAAACCTCGGGTAGAAAATTAAGATTTTTTTTTCTGGAAAAAAAATATATATATAAAAGTAAGAAGTGTCAGTGTCTCTAAGCACTGACAGATGCTGATAGGGTAATTAAATCAATCTGTTAAGAGGTGACAGAAAGAACAGAGATGTTAAAGAGAAGATGAGTCAGGGAAACAATAAAATACGTGCTTTATATATATTGTTGAATTTTACATCAATCCTAAAGTCTAGAAACAAGTTAAATATATTAAAAAGGCATTATAAACTTAAAATAGGAAGCTATGATCGATATGTCAGCAAATTTATCATTGTAAACTAAATTCATTCCTTTCTACATCTATCTGTAGGTCAAATGCATGTAGAAAAGAACACATCTTTTTCAAGAGATTTTTTTTTTTTACCAGAACTAATAAAATTTTAGTAAACAACATAGAAAGCATACATGGCATTGTGGGCTAATAGGTATATTTGAAGAGTAGTACTAATGAATATTTGTTTATACTTCTATTGGTGCAATGTAATTATACATCACACTGAGAGTCAAAGTGATCAAACATACATTCACCCATCATTTGGTGTGTGTCCCTCTATACATCTCCTCTCCATTCCTCCTCACACATGTTAGTAAGATTGGCAGTCATACCTTCATGTATGGACATAATCCTATTTAAACTGTCCCTTTCTTGTTTTTGTTTTTTGTGTTTTTTTGGTACTGAGGATTGAACTCAGGGACATTCTACCTCCGAGCTATACCTCCAGCCCTATTTTTTATTCTTTATTTTGAAACCAGGTCTCACTAAGTTGCGGAGTGCCTCACTAGGTAGCTGAGGCTGGCCATGAACCGGATCCTCCAGTCTCAGCCTCCCGAATGCTAGGATTACAAGCGTGTGCCACCACATCTGGCTTGTTCATTTCTTTAATACCCATTTTCCCCTCCCCAGGTCCCTCTCCCTATCCCCTACCACTATTCTATGGGTCCCTTTCCTCATTTAACTAAAATCCCCTTTGCTTCTGTTTTTGTTCTAGTTTCTACATATATGAGAAAACATACAACCCTTGACTTTCTGAGACTGGCTGATCTTAGCATAATCTTCTCTATTTCTATCCATTTCCTGCAGGTAACATAATTTGGAAGTATATTTATATTCCTTTATGACTGAGTAAAATTCCATTGTGCATATATACCACAGTTTTGTTTTCCATTCATCTGTTGATGGACACCTAGATTGGTTCAATAATTTGGCTGTTGTGAATTGTATTGCTATAAACATAAGTATGCATGTATCACTATAGTGTTCTGACTCTAATTGTTTTGGAAAAGATACTGAGGTTGGTAAAACTGGGTCATATGGTGGTTCCATTCTTAATCTTTTGAGGAACCTCCATACTGATATTGAGAGTTGTTGTACTAATTTACAATCTCACCAACAATGTATGAGAGTTCCTATTTCTCCACATCCTTTCTAGCATTTACTAGTATCTGCATTCTTCATGATTGCTAACTAATAAATATTAAACTAGCTTGTCATAAAGGTTCTAGTGGTCTGCCAATGGGCACTGCTGTAGGTCTCATCCATGTCAGCATTTTATACTAACAAATGTGACCACTTGACTGCCAAAACAAAAGATAAAACAGAAAAACAAACAAAAACACCCCAAACAATTTTATACTAACTAAGCCAATTTGTTTTCCATAGGGAACATTTGGTGGCACTGTGACAGAGCACACTTTGGTGGATGGGGCTGGGAATGCTAAACCTTCTGCAATGTACAGGATCCTTGTTACAGAACTTTATCGAATCCTGAAGAATATAAAGTTCCTATTGAGGTACTCTGAGCACCAGATAAAGAGAAGTAAGTTATCTTTAGAGGACAGTTGTTTCACACAATGAACGTTTGCTGCAGTACCATATGGAGAATGGTTAAAATGTATAGTTGGCCCTCTGTACCACAGGTTCAACCAACCACAAATCAAACACAATAAATGAAATATTGTCATTTTTTACTTAAATAATACAGTATAATTGTTCATAGGTATAAATAATCTAGAGATAACTTAAAGTATACAGGAGGATGTGCATAGGTAGGCTGCAAACACTATGTCATTTTATATAAAGGACTTGAGGAGTCACCAATGTTAGCATCCTTGGGAGTCCTGGAACCAATCCCACATAGATACTGAAGGACAATTGTGCTTACCTTGCATAAAGATTTAGAAAGAAACAAGAGTGTCTTCATTATTTGAAAGACGTAGGTGGGAGAATTATTAGAACAGACATAAGTTGTAGGAGGTTTACTTTTGTATAGGAGAGATATTCTTAGTTCTTTGAAAGGTAATTGCTTGCCTTTAAATTGCTTAAACATAACTGTTTAAAGTATTATAGAGGGGCTGAGGAGCTGAATAATGGTCACATATTTGTGGTCCTACAACTTGTCAGAATATTAGAATATTTCAAGTTTCTTACAAATAAAAGCTATAATTAAAAATATGTTAATTTTTTAAATTCATGATTTCTCATATGATTAATCATAGTCTACATTTTGAAGCTATTTTTAAGTTTGTCATGATGCCTACTAGAGAGGCTTAAGTTTCTTAAACAAGTCAACATTAATTATCGAAAACAAATCATCTGTAGCTTCACTTCTGGGTAAAGTGCCAAGCCAGCTTTTATACCTTCTGAGATTTAATTTTGCTATTTTAGTATTAACAGTCCATGTTTATGAAATGTGTAACTTTACTTGTTTAAACATGTTCTGATGAACATAGTTATGGAAGATAGCAAGAAAAGTACAAAACATTATTTTTAATTGCTGCAGGTAAATGTCATCATTCTGAAACATACAGTTATTCCTTTTTAAGTTAGTACTGACTCAGATAATTGCTTGTAAAAAATTAGATGCTTAGTCTTCAGTTGGGACGGTGATGTTCTTCTAATTGTTATGTAGTACATGGCTGGTTTCTAATTTCAAATGAAGACAGAAAGAATACAATGGCAATGTGGTTTGATAAAATGGCAAGCAAGAAAAGACAGAGGTATAGTTCTACAACCTTGAGCATAGTTCTGAATATCTCCAACTCTGAGCAATCCAAGTTCTCTAGCAGTCCTGGTGACAGTACTTTCAAACAGGAGTGAATTCTCACATCTAAAGAGGTTCTCAGAGAAAGCTGATGTTCTTATCTCTGTCAAGGAAGAGCTTTGATAACTTGAAAAAATTGATTGTTGAAAACCACTCAGGTGATTTTTAAAGCTTTCTTTACAAGGTGGGGCAATTTTATGCCTCGGTAACTTATCCTGAAATTCATTTATTCATTCTAAAAACAGAGAGAGTACTTTTTATATGCCAGGAATTTTAATACTTTTTCAGTGTCTGGGGTTAACCATAACCTAAGGTTGCATGGGAGACCTTACTCTAAAGGAAGCTGGAGTTCAGTACATGAAGGTTGTTCAGACACAGAAAGAGATAACTAATCTATAACCTGGTGCTTTACTTATGGAGGTCTGAAGACATTTATGAGGAAGGAGCACTGGGTGCTGCCTTTGGGAGCTGAAGAAAAGCTCAATAGTTGACAAGGAAGAAAGACATTCTAAACAGAGGCAGAAACAGTGACGTGACACAATAACTTAGGAATTCTCTAGATAAGTTGTCTTCAAGTTAGGATGCACTTACCCTTGGAGGCACTTAAAAAATTTCTAAAGGGCATTTATATTTTAGGAGATTTTATTATTTGGATCCATTTTTACTAAGTCCAAGATTCATAGAAACCCTAGTTTTCTTAAACTATCTCTGCTATCCCAATAATCTGTGTAAGACCCTGAAGGTACCAAAAAGATGGTTGAAGAGTATTCCTAGCTACTTTTTAATGATTAATAATGGCATAAAATAGAAAAATCCCTAAAATGTACCACCCCAAGTCCCCATATGAAACACTAGGTAGTCTTCTGATTTTCGCTCTTATTCCTATTACTTGGGGGGTAATGCAAACTTTGAGTGTGTGTGTGTGTGCGTGTGTGTGTGTGTGTGTGTGTGTGTGTGTGTGTGTGTGTTACTGGGCATTGAACCATTGCATTCTACCTCTGAGCTACACACCCAGCTCTATTTTATTCTTTATTTTGAAACAGGGTTCCATTAAATTGCTGAGGTTGACTTCTAACATATGATACACTACCATCACGAGCTTGGTATCTTTTTTTAAAAGTTCAGAAATCACATATATTGTAGTGTGGGCCAAAATGATGGCAATTTTTGTTTACTGAGTTCAGTTGTTCCACCATAACTTTATAGAAAAAATGATTTGCTCTTGAGGGATAGTCTGATGAGAACAAAGTAAAAAGTTTTTTTTTTTTTTAAATATGATTGCCCTAGAATATAAATTAATTCTTTTCAGTGAGTCTTTCTGTATATTCCTAAAATGTGTTATTAATTGGAAAGAAAAGCACCTGCGAACAGTGGGCATCAGTCCAATCACTGAAACTTATTCTTCTAATTTTACTGGAAATTTTTTCTAGGATTCCAAGGTCTTATGTTAAACTCATGAATAAAATTGTACATGACCTTATTTACTGTTTGTTATTTGCTATCAGGTAAAGCTCATTTAATAAAATTATACAATATTTGTTCTAATAATTATGCTCATTTCATCTTATAAAGCTTAATTTTTATGCTTCGTAGTAAAAAAGAGATAAAACATGAAGGTAATTGTTGAACCAGTCATATAATAGCATCATGTACTTTCCTCTCTGATTAAATTTATAGAAGAAGTTGATAATAATATATCAAAAAGGGGGTATTTCTGGATATTTATACCTGATTTTTAAAATACACTTATATCCAAAATTACTAAAATAATATTGTGTCTTTTATCATATCATTACTTCATAAATATAATCTTAGCTGTATACTATGCTGAATTACTTCAAAATAAGTATTAGAGTTAAATTTATATCATTTTAATTTTAACTTAGCTTTTACCAGGTGCACTTTATAATTGATTTTTCACTGCTTTTACAATAATTCTCAAATGCATTTTAAATGCTTATTTGAACATAAAAATCAATTCAGACATTTTCTGTCTGGAATTAAGTCTGTTATAGTTGATTAGTTTGAAAGTGGGAATTGGTTTTGGTAATTAAGTTAGGGGGCCTCCTTTTCAAATGCATTGAATAAGCTAAGCCTGTATCTCTAAGGTTTTCACAAATATATACTTACAAAATGCAGGGGAAATTTTTTAATCTCAAATACTTTATTGACAAGCATTTGTCTTCTCAAACTACTGTAACCAAATACCATAGGATGTGTGACTTAAGCAACAGAAATCTATTTCCCACAGTTTTGAAGCTGGAAAGTCAAAGGTCAAGTATCAGCTAAATAAGTTTCATTCTGGTCCTCTCCATGTGTGGGCAGCTGACAGACCAGGTCCTTATCCTTATAATATCTTTTAACTTTAATTACTTCCTTAGAGTGCCCACTACCAAATAGAGCCATTAAGGGAGCTAGGGATAAAATATATTAATTTGGGGGAACATTAACATTCATTCCATACAAACAAAAGTGTATAGTTGTATTTTTGAATCCTTTATGAGCATATTGGATTAAAGACTTGCCTGTAAATTATTCTTAAAAAGTAGTATAGTTATTTATCATTTGGTCTGTTTTGATAAAAGTTTTTGGTAAACTTCTCAGAAGTTGAGACATTTATTGACTAGAAATAATCCTTTTATAAATGAGATGGCTCCAATGTCTGTGTTTTCACAAAATTAAAGGAAGACTAAATGAAATTTTTTGCTGACAGATCATACAAATAACTTTTAAAAGTAAATCATTACATAATTTTTGCTCATTTAACAGATTTGGCTAATATTATTATAGTTTGATGCTTTCCATTGTCATTCTTTTTTTTAGTGAATAAGTTACTTAGTACCTACCATTATAAAAATAAAACAAAAGGGCTATAACAGAGACTAAAACTTGTATCAACTTACCTAGCAATAAGGAATAGTCATCAATAGACACACAAGAGAACCATTCATTTCATTAGAGACACCTTTGGAGTCAATGTTTGCATTTTTTGCAATTGCCTTACTTGATCAATCTGCTATAACAATATTATTATAAAAACTCAACTAGAATAATTCTTTAAACATGGAGTGTTTACAAGGCCAGAAAATATCTAAAAAGTAGATATAGATGCAATATTTTAGTAAGGAAAGCTAAAAGGGATTAAAGATACTTAATATGATGAAAATAAGTATAATGGAAATATAGGTTTAAGTAAGGATCAAATGAAAATTTTCCATTTTATTATCCCACGATCATTCATTTGCTTATTTTTAATAGCTTATTTTAAATCAATGATAGCATCAAACCATTGTTATTATAGGAAGAAATCATTACTTCTATTCTTATATGAACACTTATAGTAGAGAAAAAATTCAAAGAAATTCCTTTAGATATGTTTTAGTTCTGGGACTGCTTCTTTCATGATAAATGCATCTCTGATGGAAATTTTCCAATGTTGGTGGCTAATTTAGACATGAATATAATACACAAGCAATGATCTAGCTTTTCAAAATTTTATAAGAACATTCATTCATTTCACAATGTGCCATAATTATAGTACAATAAATAAAATGTAATTATGAATTTATCTTCATATATTCTATTTGGGTACTCAAGCTAGAATGAAACAACTTAATTTTCATAGTGAGTTCCAAGAAGGTATATGAAAATAATGGTTCCTTACACATCCATTGCATTCTGGCACATAATATACAAGGTGAGGAATTTCTCATAACAGCAGATTAAGGCCAGAACAATGCTGACTTCAGACACAGACAACTTATAAAAGAACTAGATTGGCAAAAATATCTCTATTTGTTTACCTTGAGTCATATTACATTAGAGAATAATTCAGCCAGGGCTTAAATATACAACAACCCCATACTGTGTTTCCTGGGGAGGGCCTAAGAAAGACAAAATCCCCTTAAGAAAATACAGAACAAAACTAGTAAGCTTAACTACAACCTTGTCAAATAAATCCCATCTCCTAATTATTCCTGACATAAAACCACTTTCAGAACTTTTCTTTTAAGTAAATATCTGAACTATGCCCAGATACCATGAAAATGCTGTGAATTTATGTTTATAGTTTCCACACCATGGGAACGAACCGATATATATGTGAAGATAAACACATGAAAGTGTATGTGTAACCCTGACAAGAGTTTCCTAGGTCGTTTTGCCATCATTGTTCCCAAGGAATAATGCCCATGGCATCAGACACTTACTAATACTGTCTCATAGCAGGAATGTGTGTTGTTCACCTGAAATAGTTACTGTTTAGTGTAAAACGGAAAATGTTCATTGACACACACATGTACTCATGGTATGTTTAGAGAGCAATGTAGACTGAATAAAACTGTATTCTAAGATGTGTCATTGTTATAATTACTAAATAGAAAAATAAAATAATTTCTATTATCCAAAAGTAAAAGTTATGAGCCGGGCGTGGTGGCGCACGCTTGTAATCCCAGCATTCGGGAGGCTGAGACCGGAGGATCCGGGTTCGAGACCAGCCTCAGCTACCTAGTGAGGCACTCCGCAACTTAGTGAGACTCAGTTTCAAAATAAAGAATAAAAAAAAAAAATAGGGCTGGGGGTGTAGCTCGGAGGTAGAATGCTCCTGAGTTCAATCCCCAGTACCACAAAAAAAAAAAAAAAAAGTAAAAGTTATGAAAAGTTGAATGAATAGACTCAAATGCCACAAAGTTTAAGATAAATTATAGCTTTCTAAAGTCTTTATATTAAATAGATTATTAGAAAGGGAATCACATTTAATGAGATTTTATGTTCTATTAAAAATAATAAAACATTTGTATAACTTAAATAGTAAATTTGTCAACTTAAATACTTGAAGAGTTAGAAACCTATTGGTAAACATTAACAAGAAACAAATGTTTTTATGCTCATAAAAAATGCACAAATCTTATCAACCAAATATTTAACAATGAATGAAAACACAAAATACATTTTGTAGTAACCCCTTTAATTAAGTATAGTATTGTCAAGATACATGTGAATTTTTTTAAAGTGGATTAAATATTAAAAATTCTTAAGGACTATTTGGTTACAACCTACACTAGGTTTAATATTAAATGTTGGGTAATGTGTTAAATATTTAATATTTAATTAATGATAATGAAACCATTAGCCAGTCTGCTTCTTGCACATATCCTTTTTATTATATCCAAATGTAGCTTTACTATGAAATTAAAGAAACTTATCTATAGAATACTGCACTTATATAGACCCTGGATGACATAGAGGTATGTTCACATGGTCATAGGTTTAATAAAATTTGAAAAGAAATTTAGTATTTTTTTCCTCAAATGGTTTCCCCCAAATAGTACATTCTTCAGAGGCAAAAAATCTAGATTCACTCCTAAAAAAGCCAATATTTTCTGGATGTAGTCTAAATAAGTCTCAAGTTGAGATAGTTTTAGCTTCACAAGACCTAAGTCTGCATTGTTTTGTTTATGGAATAGCAATGTCTGAGTACTTGTCAGCCACTGAATATTTTTTTAATTTTTAATAATTTTATAATTTTTAAACTAATGGAATCCACAAAATTGGAAAAATTCCAGGGTGCTCACAAGAACTTATTCAGTTTCTCTATGGCTACCAAAAACATAATCCATCTATTTCTGATTTCTACATAAATCTCATTAGAAAATCATAATGGTTAGATTTAAAATTTCATGCTAATATTAGCTACTAGCACAATATAAGGAACAAAAAAGGTTGATTTTATAAGAACTGACCTAATGCAATTCTGCTGAAAGGACACAGTTTTTAACATTCACATACTTTATTTCTAAACACACTACTACATTGTTCTTTCTCAAAGGCAAAGAAAGTATTCTAAAAATATTTCCCCTGAATTTATACCACAAAATATGTCATGTTGCATTTCTTAAAAGCTAAAGGATTTATTTAGGTTTTATCCTTGTAACAATGAGCATAAACAAATTCATCTAAAAGATATAGAACAAGCACAATTTATAAATAATAATGCATCGTATTAACACAGACTTGTTATAAAGTCAAAGTTTACTAAATGTTCAAAATTCATCAGGATGGTCTACTCTATGAATATAACACTGGTAGAGATAATATGAGCATTTTTTTTCAAATTTTATTGGCACAATGTGATTATGCATCATAGTGAGATTCAAAGTGACACATTTATATATGCACACAACGTATCTTGGTGTGTTTTCCTCTGAATCTCACCCCGCTAGTCTCCTCTCTTCCCTCTTCATACACAAGAGTGAGGTTGGTAGCAATAACTTCATGTATGAATATAACATTTTTTGTCTGCTTCCTTCTTCAAGCCTCCTTTTCCCATGCCCCGCATCTCCTTCCACTATTCTACTAGTCTCTCTCCTCATTTTCACGAGGTCCATTTTTTCCTACTTTCTCTCTACCTCCACATCTATTTACATTCATTAATAAAATAAGGAACTTTTCTTAGAATATAGGTAATTTTTTCCTTAGGCCAAAAATCTATAAAGAAACAGTGGAGCATAAATGAAAAGTTGTTTGCATTCTGAAAGCAAATGATAAAACTAAAAAGTAGCTGGCAAGTAATATACAAAATGAGAAATTTTTAAAAAATGACATATATTACCATGATTCTCTATTCCTAACTATTGTCAGGAGATTTTAAGGAAAATGTAAATAAATATGACATGAATTTTATTTCAGGTACTATCTTAATGACTTATAAATGTTTCTGATAACTTCATATGAAGAACAAATCTTGGCAGACAGGCAAGGAAATAGGAAGGCAAAAAGTAAGAAAAATATATTGATTTTAAATATCATACCATGTAAGGTATTTTTATACTTTATATCATAAAAGCTATAAGATATTTGCTTAGTCTTGGGAATCTGAAGAAAGATAAAAGTTTCATCTTATGTGCTGGTTGCCAAATTAGAATATTCATGGTTATCAATTATCGGAAAATGTAGAATAATAGATGTCCAGCCTTATAGTGTACAGAAGTTATTCCTTAAATATGTAAAAGAAATCCATCCAGAAGAGTCATGATAAAGACTGATGATTGACCCCAAAATATCTTCCATGTCAAATTATATAACCAAGCTGACAGGCTTGTTATTTAAAAAATGTCAACAAGCCTTAAAAAGGAAAAAATAATATACTCATTAAAATAAATGTTATCTTAAAGCTGACAAATTAAGATGGGTTTATTTCTCAGAAATAGATGCCCAAGATTCAGTTAACTGTAAATTACAGACCTATCTGAAAGTAGAAAGGCACAGAGATGTGCATCTGATATTGCAAAAATGATGGGTAATTACCACACTTCAGAAATGTGTTAAAGTGGTAAGGTCTGGAAATGTCACTCATATGAGTGGACAGTGGTTTACATATATAGCGATATGAATGTGTCTCTCCCTGGACTTCCCTCTTCCTCCATTAATCTCTCTGTTGTTTTTCTTCCCTCTTTTACTGGAGAGGTCTTTGTGCTCCTTGTCCCCTTCCCCTTAATCTTATCACCTTGTTTATCTTAGCTTTTTCCTCTGAATTGGAAATCTTTGTGATCTTTGCTATCCTGATATACTGATTGCTTTATTTAAGCTACCTTGGTATATTACACTTTTTTTTTTTTAAAGCACGAATGTTCTTAATAAATCAACCTGTTTACCAGACTTGCCAAGGCCAAGACACCAGGAAAAACTGGCCGATTGGGACATTTGACTAGCATCCCAAAGCTGGCCACCTTGGGCCGCTGCCTAGTGGCCCAAGTGAGTTTACACAAAGTTCAGGCAGCCTTCCCCATAAAGAACTGAGACATCCCTTTGAGTTCTCACTCATGGAGAGAGCACATTGCCTGGGACCATCTTTCTGACCAGGACTCCAGAGATGATACTGACAGGAAGTGTGGGCTTTACTCTGGATATTGCAATCCCCCCTGATTGTACATAATTCTCTTTCTTGACATTTCATTATTCTGTGCTTTTAATTGCTATTTTTAACACCATTTCAGGTAGAGAGAAATTCTCTAGGATGTGTTGCTTTAATACTACTGACTTCATATTTCACAGTAGCATTTCCTTTATTTTGATTATTTTCTCATATTAAATCTCCTGTACACCTGATTTCTTTGAGTGACATCGCTATCCTTTCCATCAAACTAGAAAGCTAGACATCATCTTAGATTACTGCTTGTATTTCACATTTGACATCAGATTAATTACCAAGTACTGCCAATTCTATTTCCTAAACAGACCTTTCTTTTCATCCTTGCTGGTATTTTCTTACTTCATGACCATCTTATCTTTTACTGAATATAAATAGATTGCTAGAGTGGTCTTCAGAAAGCATAATATTGATCATGGTTTTCCTTCCTACAACCCTTAATTGACTATCAGCTTCAGGATAAAGATGAAATACTTTAAAATGAGATGTGACCCATTCATTATGTTACCTGTCTTCAATCTCACAAATTGTCTACTTTGGCTTTTACATTTATTCATGATCTGTGATCTTAGTGAATATGGTCCATTTTATACATCTTACAAATATTGCATACCTATTATGCATTAGACATAGACCTAGGAATTGATGACAACAGAATAAACAAAAGAGAAACTCCCTAGTCTCCTGTGACTTCCTCTATAATTATTTTTATTGAAATGCTTTTCTTATAGATATAATATCTAAAATCTCAAAATCCATCCTAAATGTAGTCTCAAAGTATTTTTCTTGATCTCCCAGAAAGAAATATCTGCCTGTTTATTTATGCATGTCATAATTGGTATGTAGTTCAATATTATGGCATATATTACTTTGATCCTGACACTTCTGTTTCTCTCACTAGAAAATGGATTATTTTCGTGACCATGGTGACTATTCCACAGTTTCTGTTTTGATGCCTATGTATAGAGTTTTTTCTTGTTATTGCATATGCTGATTTAAATTTTGATATTTAATTTTGTATCAATTTATAATGTAATTATCTATAATCCTATACTTATTATCATTATTGTAGTGGGTATTGTGATTGATTTTTCAGCATCTATTTCACCCCAATGAATGATTTAGAGCTCCCAGCCAATGACAACAGATCTCATCCTTCTAGCCAGTCCCATACTGGAATGGTTAAACCTAAGCCAACCTAACCCAATTATATTGGATGATACTCTTATTTAGGGCTTCTAGAATAGACAAGAGATTTTGCCTTTCCACTCAGATATGGAAAAGAAAGCAGGTTGCCTGAATTTTCCTGGCAGCCATTTGATAATCAACAAGGAAACCCGTCCAAGGATGAAACTGATGATGGAGATGAGATGAGGCATAAACACCTGGTTTCTGACAACAGCATGGAACTCCTAAATCAAATAACCTTAGAGTCTATTCTATCTTCAATTTATAGAAGATAATGCTCTGATAATTGTACATGAGATAACATAGGCATATGTTACTTGAATTAAAAATTTTACCTGTTTGTTATATAGAAAATATTATTTTAATGACTTTCAATAGTTATTGAGTTCTTGTTAAATTATGAGTAACTCACTGAGTGAGTGAATTTATGATTTACCTTCATTCCTAATAAGACTCCAGAAAATTGGTAGTTGTATTCTCATTCTGTATTGGAAACTAAAATTTGAAAAGTTAAGTAACCTACCTATAATCACACAAATTATCCTCTTAGAACCTGAATTCATAAGTCTTCTTAATTTCAAAGCTAAGTGTTTAAAACTATGGTATGTCCAATATAATAATTCCTCATTTTCAAAATTTAAAATTAGTACTTAATTGGGAAATTTCTATGTTAACTGTATACATTTAAGTAATATTTGTATAGTTCCTAAATATATTTCATTTACTTAATAAAACTTTTAATGTCTTAATTTACTTAATTTTCCAACTTAAAAATTGATCTGGGCAAATTCTAGAAAAATATAAAAGTTAAAAAAATCAGTTTCTTAGTTTCTTCAACAAATATCTATGGAACATTTTTTAATGCTATGTGCAAGGGTTATGAACAAGATAGTTATAATGCCTGATTTCCTGGAGCCTATGTTCTGACGGATTTATACAAGTAGGAGATTAAAATTCCAAAATAGAGGGGGACAGTGCATTTCAGTTGCTCCAAGAATCAGAACTCAACCAGCAGGAAGATTACTTCTTGGCAAAAGCAGTCAGAACTCAACAGAAGAAAGATACTAAAAATGTGTGGAATTGGATGCAGCACAAAGAGAAGAGGATTAGAAAGATCTCCACCTGTCTCACCTTGTGAATGGAGAAAGGAGCAGTGCTACCTTGCCAAGCCTGCTCTGTAATTATGGCTGCCAGGACCCAGGGACTCTCAAACCAATTCCAGCAAAGAAGAAGCAGAATCTTGTCAAGCCAGTGATTGCAGAAAACTATAATCAAAAGCAATTGTATTATTTTCTCCACACTTGAATACCTCAGCCAACCATGCTGCAATCTTGGAAGGCTATAAACTCATGTCTACCAATGTTTGGTGCCACAAGCACTAAGGCCAGAGGCAAACAAGGTCTCACTTTATCCCAGCTGCATAGAGCAACAGTGATGTCCCTAGGGCTAAATAACTGAGCCACTCAAGTCCCAGGTTCAGAACTATACAATCTTCCTGTCAGAACGTCAACTCTGAAAGGAGAGAGGCCAAGAATTAGCAGGTGTTCATATGATTGCAGCTACAGGTTGAAAACAACACTCTCCACCTGTAGAGAACCTGAATCCTCTTAGAACCTGAATTCCTGATTTCAAAGCTAAGTGTTTAAAACTATGGTATGTCCAATATAAAAATTCCTCATTTTCAAAATTTAAAATTAGTACTTAATTGGGAAATTTCTGATTAACTGTACCCATTTACATAATATCTGTATAGCTTCTAAATATATTTCATGTACTTAGTAAAACTTTTTTTTTTTTTTGTGGTCCTGGGGATTGAACTCAGGGGCATCCTACCTCTGAGCTATACCCCAGCCCTAGCTTTTATTCTTTATTTTGAAACAGGGTCTCACTAAGTTGCACAATGCCTCACTAGGTAGCTGAGGCTGGCCCTGCTGAGCTATGCCCAGTGAACAAAGAGGATAGAGGTCAATGCTCTGCAAGGTCTCACAGGTTCACAATCAGAAGAGAAGTGGTGCCCTCTATGGCACATTTAATCTGAAACAGAAAGCTGCAGGCTGTGAATGTAGTATCACAGTCTCTGGCTCTGCTGAGTTTGGGACTGGAGAGCACAGCTTCCTGCCGCCAATCAGAAACTCCTGTTTGCCTACTCTGACTAAGCACTATATATTTTTAAAGAGGTTCTAGGGGACAAACTCAAAATATGATTATAAAAGAAAGAAAGATTTATTGAGGTATATAATGCATAGGCATGATTATAAAGGGACAACAAATAGATGTAGGAGTCTCAAACAAAGAGGAAGAGGATGTCAAGAAAACAGAAAAATAAACTGGAGAATTCAATACTGAAAACATGAGAATGAAAACCAATGAAGAAACAAACTCCCAAAACTCAACAAGGGAGCTCACTAATACCGAGCTGCAGAAAATATCAGAAGAATTCAGAATATTGATCTTCAATGATCAAAGGCATCAGAAATGAAATCAGAGAAAGTATACAGGAATGAAAGAACAAGAACCAAAAAGAGGCTTTGAATGAAATGAAGGAAATAATAAATGAATTAAAGACCTTAATAGAAACCACCTCTGACAGACTAGACCATATGAAAAATAGAGTTTTATTCTCAGAAAACAGCTCATTCAAAACTGATTACACAGTCAAAAATATAGTGAAGAAAATGTGACAACATGACCAGAACATCCAAGAAATAAGGGATAATAAGAAACAACCTAACTTATAGATAATAGGCATTGAAAAAGGTCTAGAAATACAAACCAAGGGCATTAGAAACCTTTCAAAGAAATAATATTAGAAAATTACCCAAACATAGAAAAAGAGTTGGATATACACATAAAGGAGACATTCAAAACACCAACAAGACAAAAACCAAAAAAAGTATCTATGCTACATGCTAATCAAAATGACTAATACAGAGGCCAAGGAAAGAATCTTAAATGCATTGAGAACAAAAGAATGGATGCTAGGGCAAAGCTATAAGAATTATTCTGAATTTCTCAACCCACATTATGAAAGCCAGAAGGAATTGGTATGATACACTATAAACCTTGAGAGAAAACAACTTCAAACCAAGATTGCTACATGCAGCAAAGATATCATTTAAAATTGATGGAGAGATAAAAACCTTCCAGGACAAACAGAAATTAAAAGAATCCATGACTACTAAGACAGCACTAGAGAAAATATTTAAAGAAAACACAAAGAAGAAAAAGAAAGAAATACCAGAAGCAGACTACTTGTGAATGCCACAAGATGTGCAACTAAGCAAAGGAGAAATAACATGAATATCAAACAGAAAACATAACTAAATATGACAAGAAACAGAAATTATCTTCCAACAATATATTGAATGTCAAAGGTCTAAACTCTCCAATTAAAAATCATAGACTGGCAATGTTGATTAAAGAACATAATCCAACTTTATACTGCTTGCAAGAAACTCACCTTACAGTCAAAGATATTCATAGGCTAAAAGTAAAAGGATGGAAAAAGATATACTATGTAAATAGAGACCAAAAACAAGCAAGGGTAACAATACTGATATTCACTAAAGCCAATTTTAAGGTAAAATTTATCAGAAGACACAAAGCTGGCCACTTCTTGCTAACAAAAGGAAAAATCCAACAAGAAGATATAATGATAGTAAACATTTAGGCCCCAATTGTGGGCACACCCACTTTCATAAAACAATTCATGACATTAAATGTCAAACAGATCCAAATACAATATCAGAATCAAAGATACAGAAACAAATCCATGCATTTAGAGACAACTGATTTTCTACAAAGGTGTCGAGCACATGTTAGAGAAAAGACAGTGTTTTTAACATATGTTGTTGCAAAAACTTGTTATCCATTTGTAGAAATATGAAATTAAATTCCTTCCTCTCACACTGCACAAGAGTCAACTTGAGATGGATCAAAGATCTGGATTTAGACCAGAGGTGAACATAGGTCCAACACTCAACATATAGGCAGAGGTAGAAACTTCCTCAATAAGGACCCAAAGATCAGGAAATTAAAACAAGAATTAATAAATTGGATGCCATTAAACTAAAAAGTTTCTGCTCATTACAGGAAATCATCAAGACTCTAAAGAGAGAGCCTACAGAATGGGAGAAGATCCTTGCCAGCTCTTTTTCTGATAGAAGACTAATATTTAGAATATATAAAGTACTTAAAAGACTTAACACTGAAGAAAAACAAATAGCACAATCAGTAAATGGGCCATTGAGCTAAGTAGACACTTCACAAAAGAAGAGATATAAATGGCCAATAAATACATGAAAATTTTTTCAACATCATTAGCAATGACGGAAATGCAAATCAAAATTACACTGAGATTCCATCAAGTCCAAACAGAATAGCAATCATCAAGAAGTCAAACAACAATAAATGCTGGTGAGGATATAGTGAAATAGGAATTCTTATACACTGTTAGTTGGATTACAAATTAGTATAGCTTCTATGGAAATCAGTGTGGAGACTCCTAAGAAAATTAGAAATGAATCCACCATATGACCTTGAGTATCTTTCCAATAAAGAACAAAATTATGTCATTTGCAGAAAAATGGAGGGACCTGGAAAAGACTGTGAAGGTACCCAGTTATAGAAAGTCAAGGGTTAAATTTTATCTCTCATATACAGAATCTAGGGAGTGATTGGGATACCAGAGGGACTTCAAATAATTGAAGAGAAACTCCAATGGAGCCAAAGAGGTGGTCTAGGGGAATGGGAAGGAGAGAGAGAATCAATGAAGGAATTACTTCTATTGATATTATCTACATATTCGAGAATACCAATGTCACTCTCAATATCTTGTATGGGGAAAGGGAGTGGGGAGGGAGTGGGAGAAAGCCCACCAAGTTATGATGTGAGACTATAATGTACCAATATAAGTATAAAAAAATTAAAATGTAAATCATTTTGTATACATTTTTTCCTTACCATGTTTCTTTTGTTTTGAGATAATAAATTACCTGAATGAATTTTAAATTCAAATGAATTATGATGAGAAATGACATTTTTAATCAATACAACTTTTCCTGGTGGTTTATTTAAGTACAAAAATATCAATACAGAAAAATAATATTTCAGTTTAAAGGTAAGTAATTTACAATGTATTTTGTTTTGATTCCTCAGTAATTATTCTAATTTTTCTTTTTTATTTTAAGCATCCCAAATATATCATATTGTCTCAATATTGCTAATTATTAGTAAAAAAAAAAAGCATAGTGGAAACCTTGAATAACTGATATTCATACGTAGTCTTCCTGTAGTACATTTTTCCTTCTGCACTCTACCATGATATGTATTAAATCCTGGAAAAAAAAAAACCAACTTTCCTTCTTTGTCATAATTATTTCAGTGCATCAAATTACCCACTAATTTAACAGTCTATAGATACCTGCGATTTCTTGAAAATGACTCTTTTTTTAATATCCAATAAATGTAGCTGCATTGATGAAATAAAATTAAAATTGTGAAATCATGAAATAAATTTAATGAAATTTACCAGGCATGGGTTTATTCAAAGAGAAAAATACATTAGAAGATGGAATTCCTAAAATTTATTATTATCTACAGTAGTTATTGATGAAGATGTAGTCCAGAGATATCATTCATTCTATTTCTTTACATTTAGTAAGCCCTAGTAGATCTCTAGAGAATTTCACATTGATAAATCAATTATTTTTCTATAAGTTTTTCATATTGTTTTTCTTTCCCTTTGAGTTTATCATTAAGATCATGATATTCTCTGTAGATGCTTCCTTCCATGCTTTTTCATTAGATTTCTTTAGGACATTTTTTCCTTTAACTCCTCTTTCATTATGAAGCATTCTTGATTTTCCTGCTTCCATAGTCATTTCTTACTTTCTTCCCAGGTGAGCATCTGGGGACCTTATAAAGTTATTGGCTGGCAACAAAGTGAACATTAAACAAGCCTATCTTTCCCATATGTCCTAAAATTAGCTTTAAACCACCTAATCAGCAGCATAAAATTACCACTTTTAGTTATTGCCTGATTTCAGGACCTGCTGGTTTTCTTGAAGTTCAAACCAAGGCTTTCTTGCTTCTTCAATGAACTCTACTACAGTTGAGTAAAAAAGGATGCTAGAAACTAAAAGTAGTGGCTGCAACTGCATGGAATCCCTAAGACAGCTTGTTCACTTTCTTCTAAAAGAAGGAACAGAACAATTCACAGTATCTCTGAATTTTGGGGGGGTTTACCCTATTTTTATAAGCATCTACAAAAAAAACCTAGGTTATTTCTAGGACTAACTCAGAGCCAAGAACCAAGATGAAGAAGGTTCTAGTAGTTGTCCCGCACAGTTCTCAAAGGTTCTTCCTACTTGTACCATATTTGCAAACACACTAGATAAGGTTTCTCAAAGGCTCCAAGGTCCATGGGGCTACATTCTATACCTACTACCTAAAGATCTTTGAGATGGTCTAGAAACAGCAATCTGCTTAAAAAAAGATCAGTATTCTCAAGTGATTGTTTTTCATTTAAAGGTTACATTTGGGGTACGGGATTTAGTGGGTGGGAATAAGTTCTTCTCAGTAAGACAGTCAAACCCAATGCTAGAAAATGTTGAAATACCAGCAAATGGTAAGATGAATTTCAAAACATGGTTTATAGTTTTAAAACAATTTAGTCTATGTCAGAATCTGGAGCTGGTAATTATAGTTTTTGAGAATCCAGCAAAATAATTATGAGAAACATATAGGTTCACTCTGCCTTTATAAACTTAGAAATAAAAGCACAAGGAAGAAGAATCCCTATGGAGAAATAACCCAGAGTAACTCCTTCAAAGATTCACGGGAGTCATTCTGTGTTTCCTAAAATTAAGATGTTCATCTTCACTGGTACCACCTTTCTGCCTTTGAAAAGTACAACTATGTAAGTCAGGTATCTATCATAAGATCTACAGCCAAAGTGGTGATAATGTTTGAGAAATAATACCCTGATTTGTTTTCAAAATGAAAGTCTTATTGTTGACTCACCTCGCTCTACAAGTCTGATAACAGTCTAGTTTGAATGCATTCTTTGTTCTGTTGCCAATGGCAGATTACCTCACTCAAGATTTCTGACAATGTCACCAGTTACTCATTAGAACTGGTTTAGTCATCTGATCCTGATACTTAGTCCCTTAAAGTTTAGTAAGAAACCAAAACTAAATAATTGAAATTCATGATCCTCTGTCCTGTTGAGGGGTATCCAACTTGCTCAGATATCCTACTATGGTTCTTTAAATCAAGTCATGTAAAGTCTATGCAATGGCTATTTTATTTTCTAAATCTCTTCATATTTGCAAGCTTCCCATTTTCCTACTTGGTAATCACTCACCAAATGACCTTTCCAAACTATCTCCTTGGAAAAACAGACAAGGCATCAGTCAACAATTACTCCTGCCCTCAGTGGAGCAAACTCACAAGCTTTCTTGCATCTTGCCAGTTCAAGATACATTATGAAGATTGAAGATTAAGTGTTCTGCAATATTTAACACCCTAATCTTATTTTTCAGTTTACCTAAGTCCCTCACCAGTTCAGATTTATAGTTGCATTTCATGATCATTCAGATATATGCTTTCAAGAACTTCATTTTTATTCATAAAAAATATTGAAGATTTTATAGTATAGTTTCATACTTTGTGGATAAAATTATTTATTCCTTGGCAGAAAGATTTCACTCTCATGATACTGTGACATGGACCACTAAAATGCCTCTAAATCAAAACCCAAAGTCATCCAAATAAAATGTGGTAGATATGATGAGTAAAACAGGTTAGGCCAGATACCTGCCCTGGAGTTGTACAATATCTCTGTAATAATGCACCATAAGAATGCACAACCTAGAGCTTTTGGAGACTATAATTTGATATAAATTTCACAAATAAACAAATAATGAACTGAAATAGGAGAATGGTAGTAGTCATGCTCTCATACTGTAGAGGCAAGCATTACCAGTTTCTGCAATTTATAAGCTTTTTGTACCGTACACTAATTAGAACATTGACCTATAGTATACAAGTTTGGATATTAAACCACTAGAGAAGCAAGCAACTGTTTTACTAGTTGGGTAGGTATATGAATTGGCAAGATAGAAACAGAAACATAGCCAACATATCTGTCAATTCTGCTTCTCTGCCAGGGCCAGAAACACTGGCTCATAGCTATAGAAAGCTTGGGACAAACAGGTGTAGAGTAAGGAGAGCTCAAGATGGGGGGGGCGGAGCGGTTTGCAAGTTATCTTGGCATTGAAAAGAACTAGGAAAAGTCCTACCCAATTTACCAGTTACTCAAGAAATCAGTCCACTTCTAATTCCAGCCAAAGCAATTAAGGAACATCAACACTTTGTTAGTAATCAAATGCCTAAGAGGACACAGTTTAAACTAAAATTATTTAATGATGTTACAAGAGGAAAGAGGTTTTAGAGACTGCATCGATTATTTTAAAAGGCCCATTACTAAGCAAAAATAACTTCTGAGAATTCCAATAAACTGAGGTGAAATTTCTCTTTCTCAACAATGCAGTCAACCAAAACACTGGCATTTTCATCTAACTTTCATGTGTATTTAAAGTTATGGCAATCTCCAATGTATAAAAGTTATCTGATATTACTCTGAAAAATCTCATGATAAATAACTATTAAAAACAGTGTTCAAAAAAACCAGTGGAAATTAAATTTCAAATTTATGTTTGAATATAGTATAAAACCAGCAAGGCTACAGTTTTTCATTTAGAAAGAACCCCATAGTTATCTATGATAAGGCATGGGGAAATACATGATGTATGAGAACTATTATATAGAATTGGTAGATTTCTAACCTAATTCCAATGTATTGCATATTTTTCTCTTTTTTTTCTCTTGAAATGGGCACATTTTCCCATCTGACATCAAGAAATAAAACCCACCACACACACAGAACTCTTATTCCTCATGAACTGATATAAAGCGGCTTACTACTAATGGCTGCAATGCATCATAAATTCAAAATAAATTAGTGGCCATTAAGCCACAGACTCCCCACCATTTGTATTATAAATGATGCTTAGACATCAGGCATTACTGGAACCACCTTTCATCTGGAGAATGATATTGATATTCTTCAGCTAGAGCACATTAAAATGATTCAATGAAACACACCAACTTCCGGAAAGATATAACATGTTATGCTTGTGATGAGAATACTATTGAGGTTTCCTAGTAGCAAAACACATTTCTTCCAATATAAGAAACTACATCTTAGAGGTAGAAGTTAAATATGCCTCAAATCAAAATTACTTTTTAGGAACCTAGTCATGGTATTCTATTTATACCTTAACTGTTTGCCACCTAAATCACAAAGCTCAAAGGAAGTGTTCAAATTATATTCATGAGCTATAAAAAACAATTTTGTTTTCATTTTTGTATCATGTTTTAAACTATTTTCAAGATGATTTAGTTCTATGGGAAATGTGTTGGGCTTTATTGTTAGTGTCATAGAAAAGGAAACTTCAAGCTGAATTTTAAGGAACTAGAGAGTAATGCATGAATGATGAATGAATAGCAATATGGGAGCATTTTTAAAAATATGTATCACTATAAATCTAATGAAATAACATGTCTCAATCTGTGATTTTCATCATTTTTACTTTAAACACAACATTTTAATGTCTAGTTACATAAATAAACAGAGAATGGCAATGATCAAAATAATTAAAATCCTCAAATCTATTTTTATCAACTATAATCTCAAGAGAACTTTAGAAATATTGGAAACTCTAACCTGTCTCCCATATTACCCTATTGATTTTTTTTCCATAGTCAGAAAGGCACTTTTGAATTGTGAGATGCCTCAAGGCAGTTGCACATTGAGGAAGTCAAGTTATCATTTAAATATGTTTGCTCACCTTCCAGAACCTCCGTGGAGTCTCCCTTGTGTTAACAACCTCAGGGTTTCTTTTTCTTCTTTTTTGCATATATCAATGAGAATGATTTGTACATTTCTTTGTGTGTGTGTGGGTGTCTGTGAGTGTGTGTGGGTGGGTGGTACTGGGGATTGAAACGAAGGGGCATTCTACCTCCTAGCTATACCCTCAGCCCTATTTTTATTCTTTTTTTTATTTATTATTTTTTTGTGGTACTGGGAATTGAACTCAGGGGCATTCTACCTCCAAGCTATACCCGCAGCCCTATTTTTTATTCTTTATTTTGAAACAGGGTCTCACTAAGTTGTGGAGTGCCTCACTAGGTAGCTGAGGCTGGCCGCAAACCTGTGATCCTTCAGTTTCAGCCTTGCAAAACTGAGATTACAAGTGTGCACCACCATACCTGGCTCATTTTGTTTTTTAAAGATGGAAGGTCAGTTCAACTTTCATGAAGTCTCTTATAAAGCAGCAGAAAAATAAAGATCTTGGTTATTTGAAAAATTAAGTCACACAGGGGAAAAGGGGGGTTGAAACTTTCCTGGAAAGGTAAAAGTATGAAGATAAGCCAATGAAGTCTCATACAAGACTTCAGGCACATGAGGGGAGCTCTTAGATATTCAGGAACCAGTATGTCATCTGACATGTGACTAAAAATAGTTTTAAGTACAATACATGCTAATGAGGATTTCCTGCACATATATGGAAAGTTGCAGAGCCCTTTTTCAGTATATAAAGACCTTCACACTTCTGCTTATTCTCTTTGACCTCTCCCAACAACCTGCAATGCATAAATATCAAATCCTTATTTGATAGTGGATTTTTTTTTTTTCTGTTCAAAGACTTGCCTGGAATCATATAACTTCTGAAGGCGGAGTTAAGGTTTGGCCCTACCTCTTATTCTGGTGAAATACTTATTACAAAATGCCACGGTAGCACACCATAACACTTGTTTACATTTTAGAAAAGCAGTCAGTCACTTTGAAAGCACTTACCCTTTTTGATGTGGGTTACATGACCTGCATGTGACCGAGCCTGGAACTGCATAAATAAACATGTGATGGATGAAGAAATCAGACTCTGAGAGTTGAGGTGACTTGCATAAGACTCACATGGCTATCAAATGATGGAATAGAGACTAGCATTTAGACGTTTTAAGTCCAAAGTTCTTAGCCAGAAAACTCAATATTTTGAAAAAGTTGAATAAAAAAGTTAATGAGACTTTATCTGGTACTCTTTTCCTACTACCAAACATTTCAGAGCTCTGACCTTGGGCAATGAGGCTTACTTGTCTATAAACTAGTCCTGTGATCTTTCACCAGACTTTTAATCTTTTTGAGCTTTGGTTGAGTCATATGGAAAATGATAATCATATCCTTTCTCCAAAATAATAAGCTTTTTAAAATTTAAATGAATTAATACCTGTTAAAGAATGTTATAAATTTTAAAATGCCACACAAATGTAAAATAGTACTGTTTCCTTCTCTCAATTTACAATTTTCTGTAAAAGGCTTACAGCTAGTTTCTTATTTGATTTATAAATTTTGAAAATACTTAAGGATAAGGGGTAAAATATAGATATATTTGGTCTTGAATAGTTTATATTTAATTTAATTTGCAATATGCATTATTAACTATTTTTTGCATGAAAGAAATTAGGTCGACCAAAAAAAAAAAAAAAACAACAACAACTAAAAAACAAGAGCACTTGGCATAATGATATTTAGGACTTGTCCTGGTAGGTGTTTAATAAACAACATATTTGTTTTAGTTTACATTTCATGAATATTCATTTATTCATTTTGTGGAATTATAACACCTTTTTTTTTTTAAAAAAAATTCTGCAGTACTGAGGATAGAACCCAGGGGCATTCTACCTCTGAGCTACATCCCCAGTTCTAATTTTTTTTTTTTTTTTTGCGGTACTGGGGATTGAACTCAGGGGCATTCTACCTCCGAGCTATACCCCCAGCCCTATTTTTTATTCTTTATTTTGAGACTGAGTCTCACTAAGTTGCAGAGTGCCTCACTAGGTAGCTGGGGCTGGCCGCGAACCCGGATCCTCTGGTCTCAGCCTCCCGAATGCTGGGATTACAAGCGTGCGCCACCCAGCTAATTTCATCCTTTTGTTCAAATATTTTAAGTAGCGTGTGGTCTCTTGGATCTTTGGATATGTAGAAAGGCTGAATGGATAAAAAAGCTGCAGATAAACAAAAATGGTAAAGAGACTTTGAGACCCTGAATTTTCCTTGAATCTATTAACTGGGTCATATTTTAGTGGAATAGTAGTACTAAACAAGTTCACTTGAAAAGCCAGTATTTTGAGAGAATTGCTGAATATACCATTGTCATTTGGAATCTGAACATTTGGAGTCTCTCAAAATAATTTAAGAAAAGTATATGGTCTTTGCCCAGATATGCAGGCAAAATTACCTCTATAATATGGCTGTCTACCTAGTTATTCTTAACGAGGTCATTCTATGTGTCTTCGGTGACTTCCTTTATTTCTGGTTCTGGGTATTGAACCTAGGGCACTCTACCACTGAACTGTTTAAAGATTTTGAAACAGGTTCTCTCTAAATTCCTGAGTCTGGCCTCAAATTTGCAATCCTCCTGTGTCAGCACTGTGATGACAGTTGTGTATCACCACACCCAGCTACTTCCTTTGTTTACTAAGTACTATTGCTTTTTGCTTTACCTATGTTTATTCTAAGGCACAACTACATAACAGTAAGTTTAATATATACTCATATGTTAACACATAGCCTACATTTATAGTGTGTTCATATGTTAACAGGAAATGGGGAGATTTTGAAGACTTTAGTACTTTATCATTTTAGAAGCTGTACTTCCTGGTTGTTTCAAATTAAAAAAAAAATGTCATTGTGGAGGGGAGTAGGAGGTTAAGAGTTCTTTTTAGGGAGATGGTACTGACTGAACTGCTCCTAACTGTCAGGGGTTTTATGAGAAGACCCCAAGAACCTTGACAACAGTGAGGAGATACAACAATAACTGGTATGGAGCCCTGCAAGATGAAGTTTCATTAATTCTGGAAAGATACTGAACTAATGATGGAAGAATCCTTGTCTTGAAATTTCAAGTCTAGAGTGCTGCAAATAGTTTGGTCATATTAGACCTCACTATAGACACCGAACAGTATTTCTATAAACATGTAAGCCTGCAGATACCTGCTACAACAAAAGGAGATGTTCAATAATTTTCCCTAAGTGGAAAGGAGTCCCTTACTCTTCCTGCTTTTATCTTTTCCAAAGAAGCAAACAATCAGATAACTTTATCCAGGTACAAAATCAGCCAAACTGTTAGCACACTTTATTGTACTATTTGAAAGCCACATTAAACTTGTATTCAAATATTCAGATGTCTACTTTTTTGTGTGTGTGTGTATGGTACTGGGGATTGAACCCAGGGGCATTCTACCTCTGAGCTACATCCCCAGGCCTACTTTTTATTCTTTATTTTGAAACAGGGTCTCACTAAGTTGCGGAGGGCCTCACTAAGTAGCTGAGGCACTAAGGCTGGCTGTGAATCCACATCCCCTGGTCTCGGCCTCCCAAGTACTGAGATTACAAGCATGTGCCACCACACCCAGCTAGATGTCTACTTTTAAAAAGTCCTTTTTTTTTTTTTTTTTTTTTGGTACCCCTTGTCTCCTCTCCAAAGTAGCTAGTGGGTCTGCTCAGAAGGGCTAGCAAGCAGAGAAGCTGTGGTCAGTCACATCCTAAACCCACCCCAAACAACAGGGCCTTTATTTAACTCAGGATTCAATAACAAGAAGCATCTATGAGGTCACGATGGTCAGGGGCACTGGAATTCTGAACACTGAGTTAAGGGGATTTGATGACTGGTGCTTCATGTGCTCTGTTAGAACTATCTAAAGGTGTATACTTTGATGAATACAAGTTGAAAGTCCAATTTTAACACCTTGATCTCAGCCACAAATTGATGAAAGTAACCTATTTACAAGGTGAGTATCCATTTCCTTGTCATATAATCATTTTAAAAACCAAAAAAGGATGTGATTAGTAAAACCTTTTATCTATGCAACTCTACCTATACCAGAATTAAGGGAGAAAGAAGGGTTGCCTTTCTTGTAGAGAAAGATGAATCATAAAAATTTTGGTTTTCATGGATGCAATTAAAAAATTAAAGAATATAAAACCATAATAAAATGAGAGGATTGGAAAACATAATGATATGGGAATTAGAAGAGGATATTTAACAAGGAAAGAAGGAAAAAATGAAGACAGATAGCCAGAGAGAGGAGACACATTTTTTTCATATATTACTTTTTGTTGCAGAAGATTTACATGAAACAAGAAGTGAAGAAACGATGCTAATAAAGGGAAAGGCCAGCCTGGTAATCAGCATGGTGAGTTGTAATACCAATATATTCCCTCGCCTTCTATGGATCCCATGAAATTAAAAATTTGTGTAGGTTTTAACCATAAGCTCAATATTAAGAATAAATAACTACTGAGGAAATAAATAACTACTGGATCATTATGAACTTAATTATCAAAATTATCCACAAGCACAACTAATGAGCATGTGTTGAGTATCCAATGACTACACATATGGGGCATACTTTTTACCCAACTTAATGGCACCATCAATAATCTGAAGTGGAAAAGTGTTTTGCAATTTTAATTGACAAAATCGAATTTTAAGATGAAAGTTGAGACAAATCCTAAAAATAATCTCCAACAAATATCTAGGTAGGGGACTTATCAATTTGATATTTCTCTATTTAAGACATTAGCAAACTTTCAGAGTTTCTAGATTCCTATTTAAAAAAAAATATGCCACATTATATAGAAGTGTGTGTCCTGTGGGATAGAATACTATCCCACAGGTATCACATTATGGCATGTTTGTTATCTAAACATTGTTTAGTGATAGGTCTTAGTCCTGAAAGCCCAAATACTACTTTTGTCAGTAATTTGAGACTATTCTCATTGTTCAGGGGCGAACTCGAATTGATCACTTGCCATCCTAGTTTGAGATACAATCATTTATGGACAAATTGTTCTATGTTGCCTAAAGAGCTGCTCACAGCCAATGGAGCTGTAACCTAGTGTGCAGCAAAGGGAAGAAAATACAGTGGATGCCACCATGTCAGAAAAGAAACTATCTGGAGTCAGAGAACTAGAACTAAAGGAGTGTGCACACTCCTCTCTCTGGCTTGTCACATAGTGCTTCAAATCCCTGTTAATCCCATAATAACCAGAACTGATCTTTTATATACATTCTGCTTTATCAAACCCACCAGCAACACTCTACTTTTAATTTCTACTTTTTTTTCAATATGCTTTGCAGTTCTCAGGGTATTTTTCTCTGTTTGTGTTTTGCTTATTTGTTTTTGTCAGCAATTGGTTGCTTGCTTCGTTTTTTGTTTATTTGTTTGTTTGTTTTGGTATTCAAAGCTCTTTTTTTTTTAATTCCATGGCTCCATGGCTATTCTATGACAAAGTTGTTGTTTCTCACAGATAAATATTATGTACTTGTTTGTTTTTGTTTTTGTTTTCATGTGGCATTGAGGATCAAACTCAGCCTAGCTCATGCTAAGCAAACACTCTGCCACTGAGCTACAAACCAAGCTCCTGTGTCATTTTTAATAGGAAAAATGAAGAATGACCTACCAAGGAAAAATAATTCAGAAGGAATGATACACAACATCACAAAAGCCTGTAAAACAGAGTAGACGCCCTCATCCTCATAAGTGCCATCTCAGTGGCCTTCAGAAAACTTCTTCCTTAATATATAAAGAAGTAGAAGAAATTTTCATTCACTTTGTTAATGTACAATTAATGTTGTGTATGTGTGTGTGTGTGTGTGTGTGTGATGTTTCTTTAAATAATATTATTATATGGAGTTGAAAGTGGATTCTAGCTGTTTAATGATAAACTATACCAGTAGCCATTAAGTATTTATCAGCAATGTTCTATTTATCTATGAATAGAAGCAAAGAATTATTCCTTATATCACTGTGATTCAAAATGGCTATGTTCTTAAGGGAAAGCATTCACTCAACAATATATTTGGAGTATGTAATTATTCCTTGGCATTGGAGTATGACAGTTATCTTTTTAAAAGCAACTAAAAAAGGGTACACTACACTTTGCACAATTTGTCTAATATATTGGAATTTTTGTAAACAAAAGATTGTGTATTATTACCTTCACAGATATTGAACTTATGTAGTCTATTATGTTATACTCTTATGTGCATAAATTCCATATGCATCATAATTTTAAAGAAATTATTCTTAAAAATCTCATCATTTCCCTTAAATAGGCTTTTAATGAAAATATTCTGGATTAAATCACTACTTCCTTAATAATGCTTTGTATAATTAAATACAGTCATGATGATGTTTTAAGCTATAGGCTTATTTTGTTGTGCAGCTCAGCAAACATTTCTGATATAAGCATCCAAGAGGTGCCTGCAAGTCTGTTTACAGATCTATCATATAGTATATTTATTTACATGGGAGATAATACATCAGACTAGTAAGTTCAATTATAATTTTATATTATCTATAATTGATATAAACCCTGCAGACTAATTTATTTTCCTCTTTCCATATAATATATATTTAAAGAGTCTACCTTTTTAGAGAAGACTATGTGGATAAATACGGAAAGAAAAAATAAAAGAGTCTGTAGGAATTTATATATATATATATATATATATATATATATATATATATATATATATATATGTTCCTGAAAACTAATACTGAACTATGACAATAAGCTTAGCTTTCCATGGAGACACCTAATAGGTTCTTTGGCTGGTGTGAAGGGTGAAAAGTTACCCTGCTTCATTGCATTACCAGTATTCTTCCCTCCACTGTCATCTAATCCTCAGTGGTAGAAAGATGCACACACAAGCTGTATTATACTGAGATCTAAGAGAAGCTTCTCTGCACTTCCACTGTCTTTTTTGTTCTAAAGTTTTCATAGAAAGTATATCTGACTGCTTATGGAGCTGGTAAGGTACCTAAAATATTAAAATCATATAAGGACTAAAGTTGTAGCTGAGTGGTAGAGTGATTGCCTAGCATATACAACGCCCTAGATTCCATCTCCACCATCACAAATTTATATGTAATAGATATTGTATATCCATATATTTTTTTTATCTCTACAATTACATTTTTTAATCTGAGTTCTTATCACCTGCAAGCTTGTTTAGGAATGAAAAAGGAGGATCAATAAAATGTTTATTAACTAGAAGCAGGAAAACACTTCCTATGTAGAAGGAAAGGCAATGCAAATAAAAGAGCAATGCAAACAGGGGACAATAGTGGAAAACAAATAACTACTGTTGATTTAGAAGGTAGTAAAAGAAAGAAGCTGAAGGATTATCAGAATTTGAGTATTCTTTGCATATTTACATAGTGACCTCATAAGAGTACACAGAGTCATATTATAGAATACTGTGTGCCTAAGTGCCCCTCCCATATTTTCATACTTTCTAATATGGGAAGGAATTAATTTTAAATACATTCTCTGTTGCCTTTATACTAAAATGCTGACTCAAACATTTCAAACCTTCTTTTTCCTCCAGGAAATCTTGCCATTTCCTTTTTCATCAACCATTCCTTTACTTATTAAGGTAATTTTTTATTTCATCTCACTTCTCTACCAGCAGTGTATGTCTCTGTCATTAACATTATCATACAGCTTTGATAACTTTCACTTCACTTCTTCTTAAGTGAATGAAATACATATCAGCAATCATTTCTTTTTCATCTTTGTGCATCAGTATCTACAGTATCTAGCATAAATCCTGGCACATAGAAGAAACTCAATGTACACTTATTGGGTCAGAAAAAAAAAACAAATAAAGGAATGTGTGTTCCAAGATAATAAGTGATTTGTGAGAATGATCACATCATTACTTAGCCAAATAGACACAACTAAAACCCTGATCACTGATCATTATTACAACAATTTTGATAGTGTTCCATTTGATCATTTCCTCAAAAAATATTGAGCATCTACTATGTGCCAAGGTATATCTACTAAATAGGGATATAACAGTGAAAAGTTAGAAAAAACCCCTCTACTTTCACAATGTTTATACTTCAGTGGGAGGATGAAAGTTTACATTCTGCATGGGTACTATCCAATATGGTAACTATTAGCCAACTGCAGCTTTTTAAATTTAAATTTATTAAAATGAAATACAATAAAAATTCAATTCCTTATCAAACTAGTTTTACTTCAAGAGTTCAATAGCCATATGCAGCTAGGAAGTAACAATTATTGGATAATCAGATTATAGAATACTTTTATCACCACAAAAAGTTCCATTCTCATAAAAAGTAAATTAGATAGTGATGTGTTATGGAAAGAAAAACACAATAAAAAGGAATAGAATATATAGTGTTGCAATTGTAGAGGGACTATCTCACCTTTTATTCTATGGAAAGGTGAATTTTGAGTAAAGATTTAAAATAAATGGGGGCAGGAGGCAAAGCCATTTATTAATCTGAGAGAAAATCATTCTAGGTAAAGAGGAGTGTAAAACTATATTTCTGAGGTGAAAATGTGGCTGGTATATTATAGGATGAGCAGGTGGACCTGGTAGGTAGAGCAGAGTGAGCAAGAGAATGTGTAATAGGAAACAAGTCAGGGAGGAAACGGAGGTGCAGCTATTCAGAGTGAGATGGGAAACTTTAGGAGGTGTAGAAGCTAAATTCAGAATCAAGAGTATCAAATAGGCTACAACAATGTTCTAGACTACAAATAATAGAGGTTTGGGCCAGGTAATGGCAGCAGAGGTAGTGAAAAATTATCACATGTATATATTTAGAAGTAATGTAATTGTAAATTAAGGATTGAGGAGAGAAAGAAGAAAGAGAAAGAGAAAGAGAGAGAGAGAGAGAGAGAGAGCGAGCGCGAGCGCTGGGGGGGGGTCATGAATGACTCTAATGTCTAAGGTTTTTGTCTTCAACACACATGGAGGAGAGTTTTGGAGATAAATTTCAGATATGTAAAGTTATAAAGTTTGGATATGTCTATTAGACATTTGAGTAAAAGTGTTGAAGTTTTGTATATAGATCTAAAGTTCAGGAGAAGTGAGGCTGAAGATACATACTGAGGAGGCATCAACCTATAAATAATAAAGTCATGAGAAAGTGCAAGGTTGCCAACCATAGGCTTTGCCCTACACCCAGTATCAGACCAGCCCCAGCTCCTGAGAATCAAAGGCCTAGACTCATTCTATCAGATCTAGGGTTCAAATCCACCCTAATAGACTTTGGGGCCAGGCCAGAATTCATGGACTGAAAAATTAGATCTGCAGGTCCTGGCTTTAGGTCAGTCTCTATAGATCCATTCCACAAAACGGAGGCTCCAGGGTCACCTCAGCACTAGTCAGCCCTGTGGACACAGAATTCACAATGGTTCTTATAGACACTGGCTCCAGCTCTGCCCATGTGGAGCCAGGTTCTAGGACCATCTTTGAAAACCTAGTCAGCCGGTCTGCCCCAGTATACCAACGCTGCAGGCCTCATGCTGCAGAACCAGGTGCTAGGCTCACCCAATTGCTAACACAGGACTTCAGCATTGAGCCCACTTTCAGACCCTGCCAGACAGCCTGACTAGAATCTCTGGCCTGGTTGACTTGTAAAGGGATTTCCCAGCAAGTCCAGTCTGCAAAGACTAGAATAAGTCCCTCCTTCAAAAGTACAGACATCAGTGTGAGGCAACATAAAACATGAAAAGTCAAGGAAACATAACATCACCAAAAAAGAACACAAAAATCTCCCAGTAGCTGACCCCAACAATATGGTGCTACAGTAACTGGCTGACAAAGAATTCAAAATAATTGTTTTAAGGATGTTCAGAGTACTTCAAGAAAATGCAACAAAATAACTTAGCAAAATCAGGAAAATAATAAATGACCCAAACTAGAAATTTTTGAGAAATTCAAATTATAAAATTAGAGCCGGGCGAGGTGGCGCACACTTGTAATCCCAGCATTCGGGAGGCTGAGACTGGAGGATCCGGGTTCGCAGCCTCAGCTACCTAGTGAGGCACTCTGCAACTTAGTGAGACTCGGTTTCAAAAGAAAGAATAAAAAATAGGGCTGGGGGTGTGGCTCGGAGGTAGAATGCCCCTGAGTTCAATCCCCAGTATCGCAAAAAAAAAAAAAAATTATAAAATTATTTTAAAAATCAAGCAAAGAAAGTATGAGGCCACCTAACGAGCACTATATAGAGAGAAAAGATGCAGGAGCTAACCTCAATTTTGAGAGTTTACAGAAATTAGGAAGAACTTGAAATGAATCCTTGGAATGCATAGCTAATGGTAAGAAAAGATGATTAATCAAAAGAGACCAGTTAACCCTATAGTGTAGTTTTCTTGAGGTTCTTTGAGCTATGGGAATGCTGGGACTGAAAAAATGGGAGAGCTAGCTTTAGCCAGAGTTCTGTTTTCATCAATGGAAACAGAAAAAAATTAGCAGTAGGTAGGCAAGTTGAGAAAGTATGCAAGAAAGTGACGATCATTGAATCTGAAATTTATCTAGGTAAGGAAGGTAAAGATAATGTGGGAAGGAGAAGTAATAAATGTAGCAGTATTTAATAGACTGATAGTACCAATAGGGTTGGAAGAATATTAGAGTTGTGATCTAGAAGAAATGGGCTGGAAAATAGGACCTGGTAGTTGGAAAGTAAGATATTAGAATATTTAAATTGTTAAGATTTTAAAAATTATTGGTTTTGACAAGTTTTAAGCAAAAAGAAACATGAGCTTTCAAATCAGACAGACTTAGATATGAATCCTGTTTCAAATATTTCCTTGGAAATTAACAATTTATTCTTCATATTCATAATACAATAATCCCCAGTAAAGATGGCTTGATTTTATACATATATATATATATATATACATATATATATGTGTGTGTGTGTATTATTGTTGCTTCTTTTTTATCTAGATCTATCACTAATTAGTTTATTTAAGTTTTATTTGATTCTGTTACAAATTTTGGTTCCATTAAGTTTTTACTGGTATCATAAATTCCATAGGACTATTATTCCCTAATGTTAAGAAATTGTTTTTTTTCTGGCTGTTCTCTCTGGCCCTAGTTTTCCATCTTCTTTCTCACTGCAATTCCAATATTGTAGAATTTAGTTAACACATCTATTCATATAATCCATATCCTTTAGGATTTCATATTGTTTTATTATGTCTCTTCTTAAACTTCATACTTTCACCCTGTAAAGACAAAATCTAATTTGTTTTACTTGCTAGAAAATGTATTCTCTACTTCAAAAACAAATAAAAACTCAAAACAAATATGTCTCTCATTCTAGGTTCTCTGTTTTGAATTACTTCTGGCTATACTAAGTTATGGAGTGTTCATTGTGCAATATTGTGTTAAAGTCTGTCCAACACAATACACACACATCACAAGCAAAAAGTAAAAAGAACAATGGTCTCTAGGTAAAGTGGATTTTGTGAATTATGCATTCCTAAATCAGAGAGCTTTTCTCAATCTATTGCATTAAAAAAAATTTAGAAGATGGAAAGGTAACCAAAGAACTAACACATAAAACCGGACTAAACATTAAAATATCTAATTTCAATCATGTCTAAAAATATATGCAAAAGACAGTCAAAGTAATTGAAAGTAGGATAATTTCCCCCTTCTACAATTCTTTAAAATTGAAATCCAAGTCAAAGTAGGCATCATAATATATTTTTTCCTTCTTATTCATTTTCCACAGTTTCCACATTGCAGAAGTTGTGTATGTCTTTGTATAATTTTGAATTTTTTTTTTTTTTTTTTTTTTTTTTTTTTTTTTTTTTTTTTG
>PVLC010005294.1:0-41358 GCA_004027655.1 Graphiurus murinus | reverse complement strand
TTTTGAATTTTCAAAGCATAAAATAAACTCAAAGCTAGAGCATTACCTTAACATAACCAGATTTAAATGGTAAGGCATTTTTGCCAGGATAGCCACATGGTTTTTCTTATTGTGTTTCATCAAGAAAGATGAAATCAATTAATAGAGTATATAAAGCATGGACATTTTATGTGTAAGGAATAGAGGTACTGAGTATCTTGCCAGAATTACTTAGTTTATGTGTGGCAGCACTGGGACCTGAACTGAGCACAGCCCACCACCTGCCCCAAACCACTATCCACTATTCTACCATGTTACTGACTCTCAAAAAATAAATAAAAGAAAGTAAACAATTATTTTTCTTAGGAATTCCATGAAAAAAATATTGATTACTCATATTTGTAAGGTTTTGGTATATTTTGAAACAAGAATGTATGTACTCTTAAAATCAATGATTAAGAATTCCAAAAAGTAAATAGACTGTCAGTGAAAAATGGAAGAACCCTTAGGAAAAAACATAAAAATAAATAGTTGTTTTTGAAATGTCAGGAATATCACATATGTCTTACGAGAAGTTGTACAAGTATTCATATATATATATATGTATATATATAATTTAGTTTTGGCCTTATTAAATTCTATAATAAATAAATATTTACAATTTAGCTAAAGCAATGTGAAATACTGTATGAAGCCAAACAGAAATTCGGATGCTTTGTGAGATGTGTTTTCCTGACCACTACTGATACATATCTTCTTGATAAATGACTGCAGAGTATAAATACAGTGGGAAAAACATTGTTATGTTGAACTTTATTTCTTCAAAAGTAGACTAAAAAGACTATATCTAATAATTGTTCAACTTTAACTCCTCTCTCATTCAGTGATCTAGCAGACTAAAAGCAAACAGACAAGAGGCTACAAATATGTACTTAAAACAGAAGTGAATACAAACCTTTTCCTTTTTTCTCCCACACATTTATTTGGAATGTTTATCGTATACAGGGGCAAGACTATTTTGTTAAGGAAAGCTGTTTCACAAACATGCATGACTTGCCTCAAGCTCCTAGTCAGCTGTATTTGATCCAATCTGGAAGCCAACTTTAAGTAACAGAGGTCATGCTGCCTTTGGAAAGTTTTAACCAGCTTCTAAAAGATGTAATGCTTGACTTAAGAAAAACCTGTAAGTAATATGTTTGCCACAACATGAAGCTACTTAATATTTCTTGTGTGGAGCAGTGTTCATGAGAAAGGCTTATTGTTCATTTTATCTGAGTCATCTCATTAATTTTGTTTTTCTTATCTGAAAGTACAAAATTAACCCTACATAGATATTTTACATATATTTTCAACTAATTGTGAAAATATACTTCTGGTGCCCAGGAGACATTTGGAAGGTTAACGATAACCTCTAAATGTTCAAGGATTTTCTAAATGAGGTTATTGAAATTCAATCCTTTGTATATTCCAGATTTAGGAGGGGGGGGCAAGCTTTGTCCCAAACAATAAGAGGCAAAGAATACAAAGGGAGGCTTTAAAGAATTCCTGTTTCTAGATCCACATTCATTCCCCTGAAGATGATGGAAATGTGCAACACTGATGATTAAGATTTGTTTCAACAGCAGATTCCGTAGCCCAGTTATTGCCCCAAAGTCAAATAAGCAGCCATCTGTTGTTTATGCTACATAGATTTCCAAACCGTCATTGCCAAGACACATACCATTTCATATTTCTATCAATATCACAACAGCTTACACCAGTTGGTATAAAATTCGGAAGTTTTTTTTTAACTTACTGCATATCTTTTTCACTTCTAAATAGTAGGACCAAAAGGATAAATGTTCTTTGTCTATAGATGGTTATTTTCGTATGAATGTATGCCATTGGCATGGACACTAGATTACTTGTTGGAAGATTGGAAAAATTAAAAGAAACTCCAAACACACCTAGGGTTTCTCCGTTTCTTATCTTGGTCCACTTAGCAGATTTCAAACACTGTGTTATTTACAGATACTTTTTACTCATCACCCAAAGAGAACACAAAAATCTGAAATAGATCGAAGTTCTACTTAATGGTTTTATTCCTTTTCGGCCTTCCAGAAATGCACATTCAGTTCCTGACTTGCTGAGAAAATATACAGGTTACTTTCGTGTAGTGCCTCTTACCCAACCATTGACTGCATGAGAAGCAAGCCCAAAGAGGGTAACAGAAACTGATGGAATGCTGTAGTCATCAGACTCTAAGAGTATGCAGAGTACATTGGAATCAGCATAATTGAAGGCTATGTATCGTCAGTATTCTTCAGTTTTCAAAAATCCATCAGCTCCCATAGAAGTTTCCAAAGCTTTATACTTACTGACCTCTTAGTAACTGGAAAAAGTCTAATTATTACCACTTAAAAAGCTTAGAAAAGTTGTGTTCCTTTAAGAATTTCAGAAAATCCAGCACAATATCCAATGCCTATCTATGTAAATTAGCTTTGTGGTTGTGCAGGCTTATCCTGCTTTCAAAAAAACAACTGTCATAAAATCACTGAGTCATTACAAATGTTTATATGCAGCGCAACAAATACAGTATGTCTGATATAATTCTATCAGGGAGAAGTTATAGAGGTATGATCAATCCTCATTACATTGTATGTTTGCAAATTTGCCTGCTCACTAAAATTTATTTGTCACCCCCAAATCAATACAACAGTCATTGGTGGATATGTGCAAAGTGGTGAAAAACTTCGAACAGCCTGACATATATGTTCCCAGCGGAGGTCGAACAAGACAATGTTCCGCCTTCTTCATTCAGCTCTCATACTGTAAAGTGTCCTTTTTCTATGGTCTATGTAATGCTACATTTTCTGCATTTTTGTTTTTTGTTGGCGATTTTTCTATTTAAAACAGCCCTCAAAGCATAGTGCTCAAGTGCCGGCTGCTGTACTTAAGCACAGGAAGGATGTGACGTGTCTAACAGAGAAAATACATGTGTGAGATGAGTTTTATTCAGCAATAATTTATGGTGCTCCTTGACATAGTTCATTAATGAATCAATGATATAATTTAAAATGTTTTAAACAGAAACATATAAAAATTAAGGCCATGTTTTGCTCAGTTGATAGAAATGTTATGACCACAGGCTCACAGGATCCTAACTCTGTATTCCCTCCAGGAGTGGCAGCTTATTACTTATTAATGTATTAATTTGGTAGCAATTTATGAAGTACGACTACAGCAAATGTCAACTACCTGTATTTTAACACATTCTGGATTGTGAATCTGCTCCTAAAAATAGAGTAAAAAGAGGGGAGTACAAGTTGTGATCTTGGTTATGAGCTTAATTGTGTTCCTACAAAATTCATCTGGAATCTGAAAGAAAGTAATTAGGTTAGGTTTAGTCTATTATGACAAGTCATCTTTACAAGAAGAGTGAGAGACACCTGAAATGTATGCACATGGAAAAAAAGGTCATACAAAGAGATAGAAAGAAGGCAATTGTCTACAAACCAAAGAAAGAACTCACCAGAAACCAAACCTAGCACCTGGAATTTGGACTTTCTTCCTCCAGATCCATGAGCTATAAATTCCTATTGTTTCAGTCACTCAGTTGTTATAGTCATTTATAGCAGCTCAAACAGATTAATATAGCTTCAGTCCCTATCTTCTAGTACTCTTCACTTGTATCTATGTAAACATAAAACATGTGACCCAAGATCATTTCCTGTAGGTTTCAGACCATCTACTAAGACTTCCTCCATCTTGTCACCATATATTAATCACATTCACCTCCCCTGGGCTATTAGAACTTTCTGCTCTCTTCTAGACTTTCATAGAGACAGTTTCCTCTGCCTCAAACACTTCTCTTCCTTTGACTGATGCTGGATGATCCCCTTTCTTCAAGTTCAGCTCAAGGAGTTATTGCTTGATGACTCAGGAAATCTGTTCACATTTTACTCAGTCACATCACACCTACTTTGTTTCTTTACATAACTGTACCCAAATAAGGACAGATATAAATAACCAGTGTAGGTCAGAAAAATATTTTATGTTAGACCTCACTAGGAGCCTAATTCTATGTATATCCACCATATATATTTTAGAGTTAAAGAAGAAAGCATTCAAAAAGGACAATACTAAGTCACAGAAGATGAGGGAGGATCAAACCCAAGCTTGTATGCTGCCAAATTCACACTCTATGATCCATTGCTCCAGTAGAGACAGCACTGTAGTCACCAATGGCCATAGACCCCACAGTCTACACTACCAGTCCCACTAACCCTGGTCACTAGTACTACTTTCATGCCAATGGATTATGTATTACCTATAAACATTTCCTCTGATTGTATTCTAAGAAGCATCTGCTTCTTCCCATCAGTAGTTTCTGGATCAAAGTTAACCTCGCTTGAAAGGCCTGGATCACATGTCTGTGTCCTCATAACAAGGAATTCTGAGAAAGTAAATTTCTGACTCTTTCCCTAGTGAGATCAAAACTGATAACATTGGGAATTCCCTAAAAATGGGAAGGATTTTAAAAGGATAGCCCAAGAGAATGACCCATGTCTACTATACTACCCAAATAGCAGGAGGCATAGGGGAAATGCCACAGCAAATATAATTAAAGGCCACAGATTTTTTTTTCAGAACTGATTATTGACCTGTTTATTTCTTGCTTCATCTTCCACTTCTCAACTTTATTGCCACAGGTTTCCATGGCTTCCTTGTTCTTTATCTGTGGTTTCACTGCATAATGGATAATACTAAGAAAAGCAGCAGAACTTTAATGAAACACTACAATTTCCTAAGTTTCAAATTTTGTTATTTTTTACTGGTTATTGATGATGATACTGAGCAGAGGAGTGTATCGTAAACACACACACACACACACACATGCACACATGCACACACACACACACTATCATCTTCTGTGATTTTACAGATGGGGAAACTGAGGGTCCAACATCAAGACTCAAATAACCTGAACAACCAAGTGGCAGAGCCTCAGTTTTATAACTGTTATTTTGGAGCTCATTATTTTAATTATAATACTCTTCTGCATCTCACTGGACTAGCAAATCATTAATAAACACTTTTGAGCTCTGGAGACTATATAGTCCATATCTAAATTCCATTCTAGGTAACAGCTGATATGAGATGCACTTGAGTCCTCTTTGTGGCTACTAAATACTATATATTATTAGACAATAAAGTTTCTAAATACATTATATACATTTTGACATATAATTTATCTAGCTAGTTATAAAGTATCCAAATGAAAAATTCCCCATGGTTGATTAGTTAAATCCCACAAATACTCTTATTCTCGGAAAATAATATAATAATCTTTCTTAAAAGAGTTGAATAGTGATAGCTAGGCTTATTGCTTTGTGTCTTTAGAACTCTTCCTTCCTCTGGGAACAGCATTACCCTTTCCTAGTTCAGATACACAACTCCACTCAAGATGCCAGTGTTAGTTCCTCATTGATTCACTGCCCACAGGGGACATGCAAAGCTTGCCAGGTCCTGGCGAACTTTCCTAGAATTTTTCAAAGTAAAATGTAGTGAGAAGGGGGCAGTCTCTCTCATGGCAAATTTGACTATGAAATATGAGGCAAACAGTGCTCATAACCATCTTTCCTGTGTTGGGAAAAGATAACATAAATTAGAATATTCACCTCTCCAGAAAAAGCAGAGGAGAGAAGGAAAAGAGCAACATGGTAGACAAATGGAATCAGTCATACTAGTTGACCTGAAAGACAAGAGCTTTGGTGCTCCTATTCTGATTGGTGTACATGGACATTTCTCTAGACCTTAGGATGTTTGAACTAGGTTTCTGTCATTTGCAACAAAAAACATAATCCCGTAAATAAGTTCTTGTATAAATCAGTAAGTGAAAGATTCACTGTCCAAGGCACATATATTAGTCAGAAAGGGTTTCAATAAAGTTTCTTAAATTTTCTGCTAAAAATAGCATTCAGTAATAAGTCTGGTGTTATTTGTACCAGATTATCAACCTTCTGTAGAGAAAGAATCTCCTGAAACAGTTTCAAAGGCTTAAGTCTACTTACAGTGTGTTCTTGACCATTGCTTCTTTCCATCCCAAAGAGACATTAATCACAGAAAGCTCCATGGGCATGATTTGATCACTACTCTGTTTTGAAGTGTCTAACTCTCACTTTTACTCTCATGAAAACTGGAAAGGATGAAACCCACTAACAATTCTTTTTCATTTTAGATGCTGAAGGCTCCTTCCTCTCTAACAGATATCTGTATAAACATCCACAATATAATATAATATGATATGATATGATATGATATGATATGATATAATATAATATAATATAATATAATAGGAATTCTCATAGTGTGTTCTCTTCCCTGTGTAATAATTTGCGTAAATTATATTGTAGTTACACAACAAACTAAGATTTCATGTTTGTAATGATCGGTATAGTCCAGGTTCTTCCATATACCAATTTCTGAAATGTAATAAACATTGATTAATTACTTATTCACAGTCTTGGGTAGGTCAATGTCCTATGAAACATGGCTGCTGCAGCAAAGACGAGGGAAAGGAAGTGTACACCAGCTCAAACCACGTGTTCCAGGAGGTGGTGACATACATCCTTCCACTTCCATTTCATTCATCAGAATTCATCCCTTGGTCTCAATCTAAGGAGAAGGAAGCTGAGAAGTACAAAGGATCACATGGAGATAAGATGAGCAGAATAGTTTCTGTCACACTCTATCATATATAATAGGAGAACATTAGCAATATCTATACTCCTTGATTAAAAAATAAGAAATAACATGGCATAGGCATAAGAAGTACTAAATGTGTGTATGTTCCTATGACTCTAGACCACATTATGATGCATAATTACAATGCACCAATATAAGTATATTTTTAAAAAAGAAGTTGAGGTCTATGTATGCAGGATTGTTCAAGGGTACCTGTAGGGCTGAGTATTATAAAGTTAAGAAGAAAGCCCTAGCTATCTCAAGTACAGTAATTGGAATGACAATTTTTTAGTGCTAAAAGAGACTAGTATAGTAATTATTTTAATAATTTCCCTTGTCCTTCAAAATATTTAGAGTACCAAACAATAATATAATCACCTCATTTAAATATTAAAAATAATTTTAGAAATTCCATTGTATATTATGAACACCAACCTGCTATGCTAAAACCTTTTGCTTCTTGACCTCTGATAAAATTGACTCAGTGGAATAATGCTTAGTCTTCTTTGTACAATGGTCCATCTTAAAACCATCACCCTTACTTTAGCACAAGTGCCAGTCACAGCTCACATAAAGCAGAAGAGTAAGTTACAAGGGAGATAAAGCCAATTCTTTTCTCCAGACTGATTCTTTCACGTCAGAACAGATATTACCAGAAAGGTTACAAGAAGTACTTACACAGATTGGCAGCCTAAAATCTACAGCTAACTATATTGGATTATCATTCAACAAAATAACAGACAAACATTGCAGTAAAAGAAAATCCTATGCAATCACTGCTTATAAAATAAATTCCTATATCCATCTAAACCATGTAGAAAGTTTAAATTATTAATATGTTTTCTACTGTTACTTAGTTCAGTATTAATGGGGTGACTACTAGTGCTTGACCTATTTGCTGAAATTTGCTAGAACTCCAGGAGACCATATGGACGGCCAGATGGGTTGCTGTAATGTAGTGCTATTATTCTAAGGATGAAGTAAGGTATCAACCTAATTTGCATTCTCTTCCATCCTTCCTGTATACCCTTTTATTAGTTTCGGTTTTAATTCAGACATCAGAAGGAAAGATAATACCTTGCTACCAAGGCCCAGATGCCAACTAATTACTACAAGAGACTCCAACCCTGACATCACAGGCCAGGCCTGAGAACACGCTCTATCTTACCCAGTGACCCCATGGTAGTGATTAATAGGTTGAGTGCTAAGCCCTAATGAGTGTGTCAGATCTTAGATGTTCTCTAGGCTAATATAATTAGCATTATGTTGAACAGAGTACTCCAGTTACTTGGTAGAGAGACTCATTATACTTCATACTAAACTATGTGCCTTTTCACCTCATGGTCTTTGAATATATTTTATAATCATCAACCAAAAGTGCTTCCATAAACAGAGATCTTTCAGAGACAAATTTAAATATTTTAAATCAAATATTAATGTTTTTACAACAACAAACACCTCTATTATACATAAAGTAAGATGATTTTCAGAGATGCTCCTTTTAGAAATGCAAGTTTCTGGACTAAACCAACATAGATTCTGATAAAAAGAGGTTGAAGATAAGACCTATGACCATGAATTTTAACATGAGACCTAATATTCAGAAAGAAAATTTGTCAACTGCTCTTGGACGCAAAGCTGCAATGTGGGTAAAAGAGCAAATACCTATGCCTTAGATTAATAGAATCTATCAGAATTTTGGTTCTAAATAGTCACTTCTGAAAAATGTACCTATGCTCACATAAGGAAAATTGTTTTCACATTGAGATTCTAGCTTTAAATTATTTTTGGCTGAAAGATTAAAAACTAATTATTAGGACAATAAATGTATGTTGTTTCCAACAAGCCATGCAAATATATTGGCTCTACATCCAACAGTGTGCATGGCAGTTAGGAAAATTTCTATCCAATAAGCAAAGGGCATGGATTTATGTTTCTACTTTAAAGGGAAAGGTCAAAGGGCAGCAGAATTACTGAAATTCCTGACTTCCCTCCATGGCCAGTGATGACATGCAAAATATTTCAGCCCTGATAACTGAGGCAATATTCCAAGTATTTACTTGGATTTCACCTCAGTATCACCATCAACTACTACATATTAATTATTTTCACATGTCTAGCACTGTTTTCTTGAAACAACCAGATGTAAAATATCAGTGAATCTTTAATTTAGACATATTTTATTCATCTATTACCCTAAATATTTTAAGGCAATTTTTTTCCAAATTTATAACAACCAAAATACCATTTCATTTATTAATTTTAGAGATCTCTTTTGTGCTTTTACAAACTTATGTCCTATATCTTAAAAAGAAAATAAAATGTGGATAAAATGAAAATGTTTCTTTGTGATAAATCTATTATAGGTGTTTATTTATTATAATTTCATACTGAAGTATAGTGATTTGAAAAAATTATATTAAATTACATTTAAATTGTGTCATTCCTCATTCTAAGGCTGATCTAGAAAGATCTAACTAGAGAGTGGAAGGCTGTCACAGGACCATGGCAAATCTATGAACATCCTCCTTTTGTTCATGAAGAATGTTTGTTCTGTCAAGGTCTAGCTGGGTGCATTCAGTTCTGATATTTCCTCTAGGATGCCTGCATTTCCTCTGGCCACTTCCTCTAGGTAGGATAGAACAAGAGTTCTGACCAATGGAATATGTGCAGAAATGAAGTTTATCTCTTCTAGGACTGGACCCTAAAATATAGCTTATGACTTTCCATGCTATCTGCCTTCACTCTATCCAGCAGATGAAGCAGATGTCCAGAGCAATTTACAAAGCCTTAGCTGTTGGCACATGGTCACCAGACGAAACACTGCTTGAGCAAAAAGTAAACTTGCATTCCTTAAGCCACTAAGACTTTGAGAAACTAGTACTAAGAATAAGAGAAAGTAATATAGGCCTTGAATTAATGAGCTATAACAGCTTTTGTCTTGCCCACAAGTTCATCAACAATCTGCTCAACAGAAAATTATGAATGTAATATGAACTAAAGTCCTAATTCAACATACTGGTATCGAGCCTCTAGAGACTCTGTTTTAGTTGTATTTAAGGGGTTGGAAATCCTACCCATCTTAACATTAACATCTTTTGAAGCTCAAGTCAAGATGACTATATATTGTTCTAGTAAATCATTATTAAAGAACACCTGATCCACAGGATAGAAGACCAAGACCCATCATACAATATCTACTGTGTCTATAGTCATAAACATTTCTACGAAGCTTAAAATAACTGTCCAAAGGAGAGTCTCAGAAAGTGCTTTAAACACAGAATTTTTCATTGGAATGCCCAAATGCATTTTGAAGATATCTCTTCATATTAAAACAAAAAATGTTTTATTTTAACCTAACCAATCCTATGCTGGGATTATCTAAAATCGCTGATACAAAAAAAGTAGAAAACACATTCCAGTGGTGGTACATGCTTGTAATCCCAGCATTTGGGAGGCTGAGTCGGGAGGATCCGGGTTCGCGGCCAGCCTCAGCTACCTAGTGAGGCACTCCGCAACTTAGTGAGACCCTGTTTCAAAATAAAGAATAAAAAATAGGACTAGGGGTGTAGCTCAGAGGTAGAATGCCCCTGAGTTCAATCCTCAGTACTGCAAAAAAAAACACATTCCAACACCAACATATGTATACACATACACCACACACACAAACACACACACACACACACACACACACACACGGGGATTATTTCAGGATTAAATTTTTACTTTGGTAGTACAACAAAAAGACAACATTTGAAAGAATAATTATTATGTCATTGAACAAATGACCTTGGTATATATAGCACCTAAGTCACCACCTTGCAAAGAAAGAACACTATAGCAGGATTACAGAAGGCCTGGTTTAGATCTGATTCTGTCATTTTCTAGATATAAAGAAAAGGTAGGAGAAAGGCAGAGAGCCTAGTGATTAAATGTTTTTGAAGTCTTAATTTTGATCTGCCACTAATGAGCTGTTTGATTTAGGAAAGATATTTCATCTATTTCTTCAGCTATAGACTAGAGAAAAATAACACATTGCACACAGGTTGTTATAAAGATTAAATCATGTCACACATATCAAGTACTGAGAGAGTCCTTGGATGAAAATAAATACTAATAAATATTGGGTAATAGCACTAATGCTATATCTCCATTTACTAAGAGTCACATTATCTTTTCTTGTAAAAGAAGAAGTGGCACTAGACAATTTATGAGATTTGTTTAAATTCCTACATTCAAGTCTATAATTGTCCCTTGAAGTTAAATATCCATTTGAAAAATGAGAACTCTAAAATCCATATATTCTAAGTGGTGACTTTTATTAATATCTATAAGATAGTCTGGTCTACTGTTGAGACTGATTTATTGATGATAGGTCACATAATAATGGGCAAATTCCATTTTTGCTAACATTCAGAAGTGAAATGATGCTTTGATTTATTCATTATCCCTCATGACTCATACTTTTCCTTTGAACATAACAAGATTATTGTCAAGCAACCATTTAAATCAAAAGATGTCATATTTAATGGGTCTAACAGCATTAGAAAAATTATTTCATGTACACAAATCTGAAAAGGGTCAAATGTATATGACAACACTCCATGTTGCAGTGTAAGGTGAAGTTCTTTCTGGGCCTATGTGCAACAAGCAACTTAAGTTTCCTTCTCATTCACAAGAAAACATTTTTTTCTAGCTATAGCAACAGGAAAAATTGATACCAGCACTATAGTGTAGCTTTAATTCCATACTAAATGGAAAAGTGATATACTTGGAAATTTCACAATTTAGCAAACTTTGATTTGTACAAATGGATCTTCATTTGAACAAATACTTGTGACTCAAAATGAAGTGAATAGTTCAAGATATTGAATCACTAAAATCATTAAAAATTCAGCTCTAATTATAGTTTTGATTGATTTTCACCTTAGTATAACACCAGATCAGGGCTTTAATATACCAAGACACTGCACATAAAAGACTTTACATAAAAGAATTATTTTCTTTATCCAGAATTCTATTTAAACCAAGAATCTTACCTCCTGCATACATAACGGCCAGCATGATGGATGATATCCATGCTATCTCACTGTAGCTGGTGTGGAATATATCCTGAATTTCTTTGAAGAATACTGTGACAGCTTTGGGGAATGCATACGAAAATCCAATGGAGATAAATGCAGCTCCAACTACAACCCACCCCCACCCCCCATCCGGAGGTGGGTGTGGAGGTGGGGAACTTGGCATTGGTGGCATTTCTGTTCCTCTATTTGAAATTCAAGTAACCTATAAAAATAATGAAATAATATTTTAAACACTATTTTTATTTTTGTATGTTCCCCATCTTACTAAAATAGTATTTTCCAATTATGACTTATTTTACGAATATTTCTGATAATTTGTACTCAGAAAATCTACAAAACAGGATAATAGTTGTAAAGTATATAACTGACTATTGTGAATTAAAAAATTAAAAGCATTGATTTGTTTATGGGAATAAAAATTACCAAAAGTTAACTTAGGAATTTAGAACTAAACTGAAGTACCAACCAAATAATAAAAACTATTTCAATTTTATTTTTAAGCACAAGGAAAATAGAACTATCACCATTTAAAAGAGAATACTTTCTTAATCCAAAATTTTGAATTTAAGATTTTTTTACACAATTTTAAAAGGACCATGTATTAAACTGATGAATTATAAAGAATTATTTTTAAAAATTCTACTTTTAATAATTGTGAATAACTAAAACTATTTCGGCCTGAATCTATTTTCTAAATTTATAGGAGTATAAGTTTTATACTTCTAAGAAACTACATTAATTTTGACATATTTCTAAAACTGATTCTACCTACCATTTTATGAATTATATATTTTATGCATTTGTCATAGCAATAAAATTTCCCCAATCATATAAATATGCTTTTTTGTTGTTATTGTTGAGGAAGGGACTTTCTTTTTGGTTATGGCTAACTCTTAACTGCTGTCTTTAAAGTATAAAACAACAATTCTCCTGCAGAAGAAAATAACACAATATTTGAATTACACAAATTGAAAACATCTCAGTTTCCTAATTTTTTTTTAGTAGAGTGATGCTCCTTGCTTAGCTTGTGGCTACATTCAGTTGCTAGTACTTCTCAGTATCTTCCTTATACTAAATTGCAATGTTTCCCATTTGTAGATACTTCTCAATTGAAATGTACAGGAAAAAGAGAACTATAGTTCTGGTTGTAAGATAATGTTTGAAATAAATGGAAAAACAGCTAATTTTGCCACTTGTCTTCAGAAAACCTAGACTTTGAAATGATCTATGGGCTTTTTTATTGCCTTCTGTTGTTTCCCCTTTTTGACGATTATGAATATGGTTCTAACTTGCTATTTTTCATAAAAATGCCTATATTTAAGGTATAAAACATGACATTTTGATATACATAGAGTATACTGATTAATATATCTATCTCCTAACAACTACAACTTTTCCTTTGTTTTTGATTGTTGCTGTTTTTTTTTTTTTTTGAGAATGCCTAGAGTCTGCTTTCTTAGAATTTTCAGTACATTAGAACTTTCTAGACTTATTTATACTACATAATACAACTTTGTACCATTTGAACATATCTTTTCTTTTCTACTACTTGCCTTACCCTAGTGAATTTTTTTCTACTCTCAACTTCTATGATAAGATTCCAAGTATAAATGAGATAATGCAGGGTGATTCTTTTGTGTCTAGCATGTTTAATGTGACAAATCACTCTCCAGGTTCATCCATTGTAGCAAATGGGAGGTCTATCCTGTTACTTTTGATGAGATCAACAACAACATTTTATATCATTTTCTTTATAACACATAAAGCAAGGATCTGTAGTTTTACTGTAAGTATCAGATAGTAACTATTTTGGGTTTTGCTGGCCACATGGTTTCTCTTAAACTCAAGATAGTTTTCCAACAAAAAGAGCCTTTATTAAACTATTTTTAAACAGTTAATCATGGCTGTATTTCAATAAAAGTTTATTTACAACTAGCCTGATGAGTAGGATTTGATGATCTCCACAACAGAATATTAGAGAATAAAACAAGAAAATAATTTTACATATTTATTTTTATTTTTCTATATACATATATTTCTGATTAAGTGATATTATGATCTTATAAATCACAGAGATACAACTGAAAATACTGACTTTTTTATTGTAATAATTCGTGCATTGTAAGCATACATCTTTGTTAGGTACAAATTGATAATGACATATGTACACATATTTCTCATTTGACCCCTTCCCCAATTCCCACCCTGCTCCCTCCCTCTCCTTCCCTCTCAAGTTCAGTTCAGTGAGTGACCTTGATATAATTGTGTAAGTACATCATGTGTCTTAGGATGCCCCCCCACCGTCCATCTCTTTCGGTTAAATCAACTTCTTAGCTTATTGAGGGTCTCTCCTTTTTCATCTGGAGACCCTCTTATGCCCCATATTCTCCCTAGCATCCGCATATTAGGGAGAACATATGCTTCTTTACTCTTTGTGACTGGCTAATCTCACTTAACATAATGTTTTCCAGTTGCATCCATTTCCCTGCAAATAACATGATTTTGTTCTTCTTTATGGCTGAGTAAAATTCCGTTGTGTATATATCCCATAGTTTTGTAATCTATCTGTTGATGGACATCTTGGCTGTTTTCATAGTTTGGCTAATAGTTGTCTTTGTTAGCATTTTTCTATAATTTTTATACATGTAGAAAATGTAAAAAGCATAAGGCAAAATTTACAGTTATTAAGTAAAATCTTCAATTATAGAAAATGTAAAAAGTATAAGTCAAAATTTACAATTATTAATAAAATCTTCAATTATTCCCATGGCTAATAGAAAAAGTAACTTCTTTTTCACCAGATGTTTTCTTTTTTCTTTTTAGATCTATTTTTCATACACTGCTTGTATATTCATATATTGAGAAATGGCTATTTAAAAAGCAAACTTAAATTACTGTTTTGGAAGAAGTGGGGATAAATGAAAAATGTATCTACTATTCTATTAGAGACTGTGAAAAAAAGGAAAAATATTCATTTGAAATTTAAAAAAAGATATGAGAAAGGCAAATCTCTATGGCTTTTTTAAGAAGTTACAATAAAGTATAATAAATTATTTCTGACTAAATACATACATACACACATGCATAACATGACTCTAGATAAAATAAAATTTATTAAATGGAATAGTCTTGGAAGATCAAGTTGCTTATCTTACTGACTTAAATGTATGACTTTCAAATTAACAATTAATACATATATAGGTATCTAAAAAAGAATAAAGAGGTCTTAGTAAATATTGAGTTTTATTATGCTAAATAAGCATTTATTATCTCCAGGAAGTATTTACTTGTTCAATTTATCCCCCATAAAAAAAATTAAGGTACTTTATTAATTCTTTCAAATGAGACAAATCTCAGGGACATTAAGAAATTGGACCTAATAAAATATTCATGTTAGGGAAGAGATTTCACTAATCACTGCTGATTCAAAAAAAAAAAAAAAGTAAATAGAATTAGAAATAAGACTACTAGGTAATGTGTTCAGAAAGAAAAATGAGCAAAAACAGCCCAAAACCTGGGCATTTTTATTATATTTTCTCTGAATATCTAAAATATTCTTAAGAATCACCATAGTCAATGGTATTTGATTTTCAAACATTAAAAAAAAAACTTGAAAAATTCTCTTCATAGGCATTTTTACATTGTCCAAATGTTAAATATCCTACAGAGATAATGTGTTAAGGGCTTGGTCTCCAGCCTGTGGTCCTATTGGAGAATTTAGACCTTAAGAGGTGGAGCCAAGTGGAAGGAAATCTGGTTACTGGGGGCATGTTCTTGTACAAGATGTAGGAACCCAGCTGCTTCCTCTCTCTCTTTTCTTCCCAACTCCCAGGTGGTGAGCAACATAGCTCCTCATGTGTTCCTGGTCATGATGTTCTGCCTCACCACAGTCCCAAAGATACAGGACCAGCAACCACAGACAGAAACCTCAGAAACTCTGAGCCCCAATAAACCTTACCTTCTTTTAAGTTGATTTTCTTAGGTGTTTTGTCATAGTGATGAAAAATTAACATGAGAACATATTTGTATATTAGATGCCTACCAAAATGCCAAGGAAAGTATCAACAAGTCCAAATGAAATGCTTTAACCACAGACAAAACATCAGAGCAAAAACACCTCTGCTATTATTTGGAAAGGGCTAAAATTTCTAAAATCAACCCAAAGTACCACATTCTGTCAAGAATTATTTTCAAAATATTTGCACATCATCAATATATTTTCAGTCTGCTTTTACAATAATTTTTGCTTTCTTAGAAACAGTAAAAATTATCTCTCCTATTTGATTTGAAGATAGGCTATTTCTCCATAGTCATCAGTTTACAACACATGGTACTAGAAACAGTATCTGGTAAAGTGTACTATTTAAGGAAGGAAGAAAGGAAAGAAATGAATTGTAGGTAGTGTAAATATGCTAAAAACAGCAATTGGCCTTTGAAAGTTGTTTAAAGAATCTGAATCCATATATTACTAAATTTTATTATTATATTTTAAAGTATCCAATTTTCTTATTACTTGAAATGAAAAAAAATTCTAGAGAAATACTGAAGAATCACAAAGGCATTTATATGGTAAACTATTTTTTATTGTGTAATCAGCATGTAAAATCAGTTATGAGTCTTATAGACCTCACTCTGCAATTTTCTTATTTACAAAAAAGAAACCAGTCTTTCATTACTAATTCATGAGTTTAAACTATTGTAGTTTTTATCACATCTGCTATAAACACTCAGAAATAAAACCAGGTGATTCGCTTTTTAGTCACTTCAAAAATCATAAATAAAATTTCTAAATAATCGTAAATTCATATTAAATCAAATACATCTAAAATCAATATGAGTATTTTAATGAGCTAATATGCAACTCATATTACAAATATGAATATTGACATTTATTAATGATCTTGTTGGATTTTCCATTTTATATGCAAGAAATTATGCCCATAGAAAAGTGAAGAAGTTTGTGCAGATTCACTATACATAGGCATCAGCACCAGTACAAATCCCATGAATGTGAAACGCTATTATTTATAAAAATATATCATTCTTTATAAAAATATATCATTCTTATATCAAAATAGTTTAAGCTCCCAGATCCTCTGAAACATTGTGCTTCTGTGTTCACATACAAATAATGAGAAGTAAAAGACGATATTTATATATGTGCACAATTACATATATATAAATATACACATATTATATATATAATTACATAAACATACAAATGTCTCTAAAATTCTCTTTTAATAGGGAATTGAACACTTAAGCCTCATTGTTTTTACACTGGCTTTATCTTGGGGCATGAAGATTAATCATAAGGGCTTTGAAGTCTTAACCTACTGGCTCTGTTATTTACCCTGTACTGTTTTGTAAAGTAATAAAACTCCAATTCTGTTCTCTCATTTAAAAACAGGACTATAGCTTTATATACTTCATAAAGTAGTTATGAAGACTAACAAAAAGATACATGTAAATAGTGTGACTGCTACATCCTGATCAAATATTGCCTATCATTTTCCTGACCTCCTTTAAAATGATAAATGACATTTAGCTCTTTAGCAGGAGAAAACTTAGACAAACATAAAAGGTGAATTAACTGAAGGTGATGGGAGGGGGAGGGAAACCCCCTAACGCACATGATGCAATTTCACAAACATATCAAAGTCAATCACTAAACTGAACTTGAGGAGGGAGGGAGAGGAAGTGGGGCGGGAATTGGGGAAGGGTTAAATGAGAGATGTATCTATGAATGCCTTTACCAGCTTGTACCTAACAAAAGATGTATGATTACAATGCACCAGTAAAATAAATAAATAAATAAAATGGGTAACAATGCGATTTTTAAAGGAAAAGGCTTTTACTTCTGCCAAATTCCATGTCATACATTACATTTAATACAGTAACTATAACTATAACCTTTAAGGGTTATAAATAAATCTTAAAAAGAAGTGTGTATAGAAATATTTACCTCAGAATAGTAATTATTAAATGAAGTAGTTTATGTTTTGCCTAGCTTGGTGATCTGTACAAGATTAAATGTTCAATAAATGAAAGTTGATGCTGAAAGTAAAATCCTCAGTCTTTCCACAAGTGCTGAATAATTTTAGGACCTTCTGAAAATCATAATGAATGTTTTTAATTGACAGTCTTTATGTGTCCCGTTTAAACCACATCATCTGCTCTCTACCAAAAAACAACTATTCTGAACAATATGATGGCTTTAATAATTATTTTACCTCCAGTTTTCAGTATGTTTATTGATATGTAATAGGATATTTTTAGCTGTGACTGTGCTTGGAAAAAATATTTCACCTATTTTATGTCACTTGCTGTAATTTTTTTCTCTATAATTATGAGTTTTTAGCTTTATGGATGAGTTCTTTTCAGGTTCAAATAACAGTATGAGATAGTCTGATGTTTTGCCATAAAATTAATTAGTTAAATAGAAATAGAACGTGAATCCATACACATTTGTTTGAAGTAGATCTTTTTAACAGTGTTTCCTAGAAAGAGATAGGGACACCTTGACCAATGCTGGTAGCAAGTGGCAGACATGCCTGGGAAGAGTCTGGCCTTAGATAACGTCCTGAGTGAAAAGGAAAGGAAAGAAGCATTGCTGAATGTATCCTGACTAAAATATATACACATATGATACATCCACCATCCAAATCTAGAAAAGGGCTCAAAAAACAGAGACATCTGAAAAACTCTAAGTAAAAGAGTCTAGTAATGACTTTTGCTAGCACACACTTCCCCCTACCACTCCCATTTTTCTATCTCCAACACACCTGCGCATGCATGTATACACACATTTGTGAACATACACTTAAAAATATATACTTATTTACTCTAGTCATTAATCATCTACATAGACAATGTTTAACTGACAGAAATTCTTTAACAACCTTGGAAGGCAATTTATTTATCTGCATATCTGGCTTCCATAGAAAATCAACTGTTTCCCAGTTTTTTAGCTTCTGGTCTCCAGGAAGATCATCTAGGACATCTAGGCCAGACTCTTCCCAGGCATCTAGGATTTCTGAATTCTACTCCCTGTTACATTCATGTTTCCCTAATGGACATACATTGCCTTATACTGCAAGCTTGATGCTTGAGTCATTAACTATTTGAATTATCCCTGATTTGTTATGGAAGTCAAGCTACATTCATAGCAATCCTCTCAAAAGTTTCCTTTACTTTTTTTAAAGCATTATTTGAGCCAGGCATGGTAGTACACACTTGTAATTCTAGTACTTGGGACACTGAGACAGGAGAATTGCAGGGTCAGAGCCAGCCTCAGCGACTTAGTGAGGGCCTCCGCAACTTAGTGAGACTCGCGTTTCAAAATAAAGAGAGTAAAACAGAAGTAGGGGTGTAGTTCAGGGGTAGAATGCCCTTGGATTATATCCCCAGTACTACAAAAATTTAAAAAAATAAAAATAATTATTTAACTAAGCTCTCCTTGCTCTCTCTGGGATTTTTGAATATTATTTTTCTCACTGTCCATCAGTTTACTATCTCAGTATATGATATCTGTTCTCTATTTCCAGCATATTTTCTTGATCTTAAATTGTAATTGCATGCTCCAGATTTCAAGTCACCACTGATAGGCCTCTTCACTTTCTTATCTACTATCTATTTTGTTTCTTTCATATAAAGTACACCTTATGCTATCTTAATACATTGGGAAATGAAGCCAGAGCAGTTAGCTCTTGGAAAATTCCACTTCCAAGATTGTCACCTCTTCCTTATTAGCAACTGTTGAGTTGATGAATAGTCAAGATTCAATTCAAACACACACATTGGCCTCATGATGTTTTCTTTACACAATATTTTATACAATTGGCAGCTGCTGTGCTTCGCTCCTTTTAGTTCTGGGTGTATACATGGGAAACAGTTAAAAATAGAGTTTTACCTGTTGACAGATGCCCACTTGCTCAGATTTCTTTGGGTTGTTTGTGGAATCTTTAAGCCTGGTCACTTTACATTGAAGTATAATATTTGAAGGCAATACAAAGGAAGAGAGGTAGAGCAGACTCTGGATTATCTAAAAAAATAGGAAAAAAAAGTGTTACATCAATAATTGAGTTCCACACACCTCACTAAAACCATTAGCTTTAACTAATTCCAATAACTGTGACCATCTTTTTAATTAGTAAAAGTGAATATAGGTATGTATACACCTATGTGTATGTATGTATACTTATTATACACACATATGTATAATCAGTCCTTTGATAGAACTATTAGGGTATGACAAAAATGATCAAATGTGTGTATAAAAAAAGCATAAGATAAATAAGAGTCAGTCTTTTAAAAAATATAGAAGGATATACTATATAACTACCTTTATGAGAAAGAACATTTATCGGTATTTATCAACTGTAATTTCAATAATTTCCTATACCATTTAAACAGGTTGCTCTCAAGTTCAATTGAATAAATATCACTGATAATGAAAATAAATAAAATGTTTAAAGAGAATTATTAAAATATCAATAATAATATGTATGTTTTATTAATAAGAAAAATGGGTAGTAAAAAAATTTTTTTAGAAAACTTGTTTTAGAATTCAAAATCCTGATTGTTTTTGTGATAGATGAATATGCTAAGTCTCTAACACATCAAACATGTTTATTTCAACCTCATGGTTCTGAATATAAGAACCTAGAGGTAATTTCTTTGGGCTTAGACTTTGTTTGAGTAGGTTAAAGCTTAAAAAAAAAGCATTAATTATTTTATTTTTTGTGTCATGCTTGTTTATTTTGCAAATAATCACAAAGGGCTAGGTGTGTATGGAAGCAGAGTAGCTGGGGTGTGGTTGCTGAGCAAAAGAGGATGTTCTGCCACTTTTAGAGCATTGCAAGCTGGTTCATTTCTTTTTTTTTTATTAATTGGTGAATTGTAATCATACATCTTTGTTAGGTACAAGCTGATAAAGGCATATATGCACACATTTCTCATTTAACCCCTTCCCCAATTCCCACCTCACTCCCTTGCCCTCTCTCCTTCTCAAGTTCAGTTTAGTGATTGACTTTGATATATTTGTGAAGTACATCATGTGCATTAGGGTGCCCCCTCCCACTCCCACTTCCCCCCATCCATCCCCTTCAGTTAAGTCAACTTCTTTGCTTATTGAGCGTGTCTTCTTTTTCATCTGGAGTCCCTCTTATGCCCCATCTTCTCCCTAACATCCACATATTAGAGAGAACATATGCTTTCTTACTCTTTGTGACTGACTAATCTCACTTAATATAATGTTTTACAATTGCATCAATTTCCCTGAAAATAACATGATTTTGTTCTTCTTTATGGCTGAGTAAAATTCCATTGTGTACATATCCCATAGTTTTGTAATCCATTCATCTGTCGATAGACATCTTGGCTGTTTCCATAGTTTGGCAATTGTGAATTGTGCAGCTATAAACATAGATACACATGCGTCAGTCTGATAGTTTGGTTTCCATTCTTTTGGGTAGATACCCAGAAGTGGTATTGCTGGATCATATGGTAGGTTCATTCCCATTCATCTGAGGATGCTCCATACTGTTTTCCAAAGTGGTTGAACTAATTTGCAATACCACCAACAATGTATTAGGGTTCCCGCTTCTCCACACCCCGACAGCATTTGTTGTTCATGTTTTTTATGATTGCCATTCTGATTGCAGTTAGGTGAAATCTCAAGGTAGTTTTGATTTGCATCTCTCTGATTGCTAATGATGTAGAACATTTCCTCATACATTTATTGGCCATTTGTATTTCTCCTTTTGTGAAGTGTCTATTTAGATCCTTTGCCAATTTTTTGATTGGTTATTTGATTTCTTAGCTGTGATTTTCTTGAGTTCTCTGTATATCCTAGATATTAGACCTCTATCAGAAGAGTAGTTAGCAAAAATTTTCTCCCACTCTGTGGGCTCTCTGTTGAGGTTCTTGATAGTTTCCTTTGCTGCACAGAAGCTCTTCAGTTTAATGCAATCCCATGTATTGATCTTCCTTTGAGTTGCTTGTGCTTTTGGGGTTTTGTTGAGAAAGTTTTTACCTGTGCCTATGTGTTGAAGTGTTGGTCCTGTGCCTTCTTCAAGTAGCTGCAAGGACTTTGGCCTAACTTCCAGATCTTTGATCCACCTTGAGTTGACTCTTGTGCAGGATGAGAAAGTGGGGTTTATTTCCGTTTTCCTGTATATGGTTAATCAGTTTTGCCAACACCATTTTTTAAAGAGGCTATCTTTTTTCCAGTGTATATTTTTGGCTCCTTTGTCAAAAATCAATTGACCGTAAGCACGTGGGTCTATTTCTGAGTCTTCCATTCTGCTCTGGTCTATGTGTCTGTTTTTGTTCCAATACCATGCTGTTTTTATTACTATGGCTTTGTAGTAGAGTTTAAAGTCAGGTATTGTGATACCTCCTGCATGGTTCTTGTTGCTAAGAACTACTTTGGCTATCCTGGGCTTTTTGTTGTTCCAAATTAATATAACGACCGATTTTTCTATGTCTGTGAGGAGTTACCTTGGTAATTTCATAGGTATTGCATTGAATATGTAGATCACTTTTGGGAGGATGGCCATTTTTATGATATTTATTCTGCCTATCCAAGAACATGGAAATCTTTCCATCTTCTAAGGTTTTCATCAATTTCTTTTTTCAACTTTTTATAGTTTTCCTTATACAGGTCTTTTACCTCTTTGGTGAGGTTTATCCCTAAGTATTTTATTTTTCGGGGTGCTATTGTGAGTGGAATTGTTTTCTGGATTTCTTTTTCCATGGGTTTATGGTTGGCATACAGGAAAGCTTCTGATTTTTTAAGATTGATTTTGTATCCAGACACTTTGCTCAATTTGTTGATAAGTTCTCTAAGTTTTTTGGTTGACTTTGTTGGGTCTTCTAAGTATAGTATCATGTCATCTGCAAAAAGGGATAGTTTTAGTTCTTCTTTCCGTATTTTCACCCCTTTGATTTCCTTCTCTTGCCTTATTGCTCTGGCTAAGAGTCTGAAGTACTATATTGAACAGAAGAGGTGATAATGGACATCCTTGTCTTATTCCTGTTTTTAGTGGGAACTCTTGGAGTTTTCTCCATTTAATATGTTGTTGGTTGTGGGTCTATTGTATATTGCCTCTATGGTGTTGAGGTAAGTTCCTTCTATTCCAATTCTCTGAAGTGCTTTTAGCATGAATGGGCGTTGGATCTTGTCAAATGCTTTTTCAGCATCAATTGAGATGATCACGTGATTTTTGGCTTTGATTCTGTTTATGTGGTGAATTACACATTCTATGAAGCCAATATCACATTAACACCAAAGCCAATTAAAGATAGCTCAAGAAAAGAAATCTATAGGCTTATATCATTGATGAACTTAGATGCAAAACTGCTAAACAAAATACTAGCAATGTGCATTCAAAACCACATCAAGAAAATTATACACCATGACCAAGTCAGGTTCATCCCAGGGATGCAAGGCTGGTTCAACACACGAAAAACAATCCATGTAATTCATCGCATTAATTCTTTAATTAAAAGTCATCCGCCTTGCCTCTAGATGATTCTACAGAGCTGCATGAAGATAACACAGCCATCCGGAGCAATGGAGGTTTGCACAAAAGGATGAAAAAAGCATGATCTAAATGACAAGTTGTGAGAGTTTGACAGTGGAGAATAGAATGAAGATGAGTAAAGGAGACTGATAATCATAGATAAAATCTGAAAAATTGATAAGAATGGCACTGAAGGTTTAACATGTGCTAAGAATGAAGAGTTGACAAAAATTGGTTTCCTGGAATTTGGGAGCCTTGTGGCTTTTTTAAAGTTGGTAATTTGAGAATGCAGCTCCATCCACCTCCATAACTACCCCATGCAAAGGCAAAAGACCTTTGTATTTTACAGAAGTGCATTTTCTATTCATTTCCTCTGGAAGAAAAACTTCCCTGGGTTCAGGACAAAGCCTCAGAGAAAATCCTGAGGCATATTGAATACTGGGCTCTGATCCTCCAGTCTATGGTTAATTGTTCTTGGTTTATACACACTAGTTTAGGGGCCAGAACAAAAGAAATCTTCAGAAGTCCAAATTCTACAGGTTCATCAACATTTCCATGAAATTTTATACTGCCTGAGCCATACTGGCTGATGTTCTTTCACAAAAATCAATCCATATCCTGGGATCCTTTTAACATATGGGTCAATAATCCAGAAACTACCTGCTTGTTGGTTATATTAATGCATATTAGATTCCTTTCTCTACATACATTAAATTATCATGGTCCTTTTTATACATACTTATGCAATGGCTCATCTGATGTATATATCAGTCTTTAGTTCTAAAGATGAAAGGTGATGTTTTAGAATTTTTGTTTCTGATAAAAAATCTAGTAGAGGATCAACAACTCTTGGGCAAATGGGAAGGCTCTCTCTCTCTCTCTCTCTCTCTCTCTCTCTCTCTCTCTCTCTCTCCCTCCCTCCCTCCCTCCCTCCTTCCCTCCCTCCTTCTCTTTTAGTTTAAAAAGAAACTATTTGAAAGACTGCTTCCTGAAGTTTAAGCAGGCATATGTCTTATTTCTGGCTACAAAAGCAATGTTAGTTATTATAACAAGCAGTTGGAATGTGGTATCTGATAATTTTGTTTCAGCAGTCTTCATGTTTGCCACATGTTTTACGATGAGCTTTACTTTTCACAGGGTGCATGAAAATAAGTGTCTTAAAGCTTTTGATTATTTCCTAAATACCTGATTGTTTCTGATAATCCCACAGACTCAGAGAAACTCATATGATGAATCACATTTCATAGATGTAGGCATAAAGGATAAGAGGTGCAGAGTGAGTTTTTTAAAGTGTAATATCCAGTAGGTAACAAAACTGGTACTATGGCCACTATCTTTTTATTAGGGCCATTGTTACTGATTTCACTTTAACACACCAATTTGAAGGCTGCTCTTTCTGCTTACAATTATACTTCTTCGGCTTTATGCTTCTGGTGACTTTCCGTATTTCAATTTCTACATATGCTCCTGCTTGTCTTGCCCATAAGAAGCTGTATACTTAATCTTTGGAAATCAAAAATTACAACTATTCTTCAAAGTCTATTGAAATTCACTATCATTCCAGCTTATTTATATCTGTGTTTTCTATAACATTTTTAGTACATGGACTAATTATTATTGTTAATAAAAGAATAACTTGTGGGATACTGAAAAAGTTTGAGTAATTCAAGTGTTTTTTAACAACTTATGTGATGAGATACATACTAAAGCCTAAGAACTTTGCTTTGTCTTCTAGAATCAATATGGGGTGATTAGTCTATGGAGAAAATGTAGGACCTAAAAGTAATGAAACTATTAGTAATGGTCAATGGCTAGACTCTAGTATCATATTCAAGTCTGTTTTTCATTCAGTTGCACAGAATGTTGGAATATTCCTTTATAAATTCAATGAATAATACTTTCTCAACTTCCCAAACCTAAAATAGCATGCATAATTCTACAAAGCCTTATCAATTGTTTATGCCATCCAGAACTTTATCTTTCAATATATAGCCCAGAAAAAATGTACACAGAAAACTAAGTCCAAGATTAGATCAATAGGAGTTAGGAGACTATCGACTTTACCATAAATTCCTTTAGATGCCCTAGAGTTAAAGCATGAGTTTTCCATCACATCCTACCTATATAGTGGTCAGTGTTTTCACCTTAACAAATTAATATGTTCTTTAAAGAATAATTGGATGATCCTTTTGCTCTCTATTTCCTCTCTCTTATACAAAATAATATAGCAATGTCAAATTAATGTACAGTGTTTAAGTTTAGGTGACAACTAGCTCCATTTTATAACAGGAATTAAATTGAACCAAATCTTTTCTGTTCCAACATGTAATTGAGTTAAAATTGGAATCTAATCCTGAAAGACTATTTTATTCTTCAAAGTTAACCATCTTTTAAATCCTCTTGACTGATTTACTTTGACATCCAGACAATAAAGATATCAACAGGGCATGGCCCAAAAAATGTCAGTAACATAAAACCTATTTTTAGATATAAATAAATGTAGTTAAAGTGACTATGAGAGTTCTAATTGAAATTAGGTGTGAAACTAAAGGGCTCAAACTAAATATGCTTTTAGAATGAGCAAATTAAAAATGATAATATGAGCCAGTATATAATAATGTACAAAACATTGTCAATGAATCTTCCATACTGAACAATCCACATACTTTCTAATATTATACTTTTAGAAGTGTGTAAAAATAATTACAGTAGGTTCATTGGTGTATATGTCAATATCCTAACCCTCAGAACCTGTACTCTTATCATATACAGTGAAAAACATTATTAAGTTAAGCATCTTGAGAGAGCATCTTAGAATTTTATACTGGATTATCCAGGTGGGTCTTAAATTCAAACCCTTGTATCCTTATAATAGAGAAAAGCAGAGGGAGTTTGAAACAGGCACACAGAAGACAGAGAGGAGATGTTAATGGGAATATAGAGGTAGAGTAGAAAATAAAGTGACCACAAGCCACCAAATATCAAGGAGAAGGACTGCCCCAGATGCTAGAAAAGGCATGGGGCTGTCTCCACAAAGCCTTTTTTAAGCAGTACTGTCTTGCACCTTGGCTACCAGAAGTGTATGCCAGGAAGTTTGTAGTTATTTGTTACAACTGCCCTGGGAGACTATTATCATAGCAACAGTAAATCATTCATCAAAGCCATGAACCCAACCAGTTCAAGGTCAGGATCTTTCTTCTAAGGCAGGATTGCACAGGTACCTAAAGACAAGTATACAGTATGTTCAGGGAAAGTCAGCAAAAATTGGGTAAATTGTTGCACATGCATTCAAAAGTCTGAATCCCACACAACTATAAAAGGAGCAAAGCAGGTCTATAAGGACTAAAATGGATGTAATGTCGTAAGTACAATACATGAAAAAAGTTAAGCTATGGGACCGGAAAATATATTTCTATGTATTTTGAAGTATATACACATAAAGCCTTATTGTGTTGTTGGAGATCAGAGAAGAACACCAGAAAACTATGGTACTTGGACATGCTAAGCTGGAAAATCAGAATCTGGCCATCCCACCTCCCTGTCTAATCTCTTGGCTCTCCTTCTCTCTCAAAGACAAAAGGAAAGGATTCCCTCTTGATATTCCCTTATCTGCCTTAAATCTAACCTGCCAAAGAGAACACAAGTATCCTCCATCTTCCCTAAAATCTCATTACGTATGGCAGAAAAGAAGATTGAGGAATGTAACTATACCCAGACAGAGTTTTGTCATAAGATTTCTGTCTCCTGGGCTCATTTGAATTCCTAAAAGAATCATTTAAAAACTAGCTTTTGTCTCCCAGATGTGTTCCTTATCCCTAATACCATTTACTACCCTTTAGAAAGAACTGCCTCTAAACTTTATTAGTTTGGTGATGCTCCCTTGTGAATGTTAAATGAATTTTTATACCCTTTTCTCCTGTCAGTCCATTCCAGTGAAACTTTGGATGGAACAGGGGCAGATGTCCCTTCAATCTTATGATGTACATATATTTATATAAGTAATACAAAGTTTCAGAACAATCAATTAAAAGCTATTAATGGCAAGGAACTTTGCAAAATGATTATATGTAATTTATGTATTTTTGAAATATTTAGATGGCACATAATTATTATATCTTTTTCTATTTAACCATTAAAATGCTAAAATACAAAATTTTAATATGCATTTATAAATACATTTCCTTATATGTGAACTTGCTTGTGAGTTGTAGGAGATGTTTCTATTTGTATCACAAAAAGAATTTTGTGTCTTTCTCTTCTAAGGCTTTTCTCTTGGTAGGTAAATTTTCATCATTCCTAGAATAGGAGAAAGCAGACCTTGCTTATAGGTCTTATCTACTGCTCATTGTAGGACAGAAATGCCACCCAAAGCCCTGACTGTGTGTGTGTGGGGGGGGGTGTAGAAAATTCCACCGCAAAATAAGCCTCATAAGCATAAGGATTATTTTAAGTTGATCATTTTGAGAAATAGCAAACACAGAAGCAGCTCTGAAATTTACCCATTTGTAAGGGAAATTTGTATCTATATAGAGAATCACCACTTACAAAAGTGCTGCCTCTTTGTATAAGGAGAGGAGGACTAAACCTCTAATAGCTTCCCAGTGGAGAACAGAGGGACCTGGGGCTTATCATAAGCCTTGTCTTTGTTTTCTCTGCTTTTCCTGGGCATATCCCCACAGCAGGCCTCCCCTACAGCCTTTTTCCTTTATTTCAGTGGACGATGATGTTAAAGACTGAAATTAAAACCAACTTCTTGAGATTTACACACTTCTCTAGTTATTGCCTATGTATACAGGAGGTACACATGTTACAAAACTGTTTTTCTTTCTTTCATTAAATTGTCTATAGTTACAGGTGTCCCAGCTAAGAACTTAGAATAAACAGAAAGAAAATTGTCTTTCCCTCCCTTATATGGGAGTCCTGAACTGTGTGGCCCGACCGTTAGTAACATAAACATTATCTCGTACCCTGTTAGAAATGCGAGTTCCGGAGCAGCAACCCAGATCTACTGAATAAAAGACTCTGGGAATGAGACCCAGAGCAGTTTAACAAGTCTTCCAGGTGATTCTGATTCATATTAATTGACAATCACAGGTCTCGGCTTTTCTAACCCACCTACAACTGTTGATTATAATACTTATAATAAATTATTTGTAATTCTTAAGGTATCGTGATGTCTCACAACCATCTGCTGTTCCCTCCAATTAAAAAGCCTTCACCTCTATCTTCCCCTATATGACACACTCCTGTATAGTTTGGTAACTACAGGTTGAACCCAGAGGCATCTGATCTCCAAGATCCAGTCTAATTTTTCTCTTTTGAAACAGGGTTTTGCTAAGTTGCTGATGGTCTTGCCTAAGTTGCTGAGGTTGGTCTTGAACCTTCGATTCTCCTGCCTCAGCACTCGAAGTGCTGAGATTGCAGCTGTGTGCCACCATGCCTGGCTCTTGTTTATAGTTTAAGATAAGGAAAAATATCACTTGTCCTATGTGGAAGGTATAACTTTGATCTCAGTCCTAACTCTTTGTACATATTTTTACTATAACAGATACATTTTTCTTGGCACTCTCTCATTCTTGAGTTTATTATTTTGCTTTATTCCCAGGACACAGTAGGTACTCAATAAATATTTGGGAATGGATAAGACTGGAAGAGAAATGAATGTCTTGGAAACATATTTTTATCATTGCAATTAACATATAGATATGCCACACAGAAAAAAAAATAGCTATTTTTATCTCTGAATTCAAGCTCCTGAATTCCAACCCCGGTTCCATACTTTCTAGATGTGTCACTTAACTTCCTTTATTATAAAACTGTTGTTAGAGAAGCAGGTGGGCTGGTTTGGGATGGACCTGAAGCACGGAAAGAAGAAATTAAACAGATCCTTTTAAAGGAACAATACCGGTGGTTAGAAAACCACTGAGATGCAGAAGGTTAGGCCCCCCCTACAAAGACTCAGACTCCCATTCCATGGGAAGGGGCAGAGACAATGCAGACTCACTAAGGTGGAGGCAGAGTACTCAGGTGTGGCTCCAAAAGAGATAGTAACCTCCTCTAATGCATGTGGATTAGGGGGAATGGTTTCCAGGCTGAATAAAAGTCACTGCTACACGACAGCAAGCCTTTTCCACCTCCAGAGACAGGGTTTCAGAGCCTTTCTCAGCAATGTAATATCTATCCTGGCCTTCTCCTAAAGTTCCACTTTCCCCAAAGAAACCTCTTGTATTCCACTACTCATGCTTTCTCTTTGAAATCTTTCTTTCAAGAAGCATGAACCTAAAAAGAGAGAATCAGCAGACAACAGAAAGGAATTACTGTCTTGTAACATTCTGCTGCAATGACTCAGATATTTCTTTTCCTCATTTCTGTATCCCTCTGTGGAAATGTCTCCCGTAGGCGTTAGAGACTAGCGGTGGGTGTACAATTACCCATGCTTGGTCTGGACCACTCCCAAATAACATGGAAAGGCCCTGCTGGTTCTCTCCTCTACCATGGCCCGACTTGGCAGTTCACTTCCCGTTTCACTCTCTACCCAGGGACTTCTGATCCCTCAATCCTTGGACCCCAGCCAGCCCGTAAAAGCCCTATGGGTAGTATCCAAATGGTGCTGTAATGTCTTCCTCTTGGGGAATCTTCCTTCTCCTGTTGGAGTTGGGAATGCTATTGACTTGGGGGCTCACTTTCCTGGAGACTAGAAAACTCAGAAGTTGCTTCCTCCTCCTTACAACTCAAACTCCTTTATTTTACTTCTGATTCTGGTGAATATTTTTAAACTGTCTTGTCTATCCCTTTCTATTCTGTCTTCTTTCCCTGCCACCAAGATGCATATGTAACACTGGGTGGGACTTTGGCGGTGACCACTGGTTCCAGCTCTGCTCCTCGCCTCTGCCCAGGGCACAGCAGCCGTGGCACATGCATGAAAGGGAATTAGTGAGCCAGCATGATGGTGCATGCCTGCAATCCTACTACTTCCGAGAGGGTGAGACAGGAGCATCATGGGTTCACAGCCAACTCTGCAATTTAGCGAAACCCTAAGCAACTTAGATCCTGTTTCAAAATAAAGTGAGCTGAGGGTGTAGCTCAGAGGTAGAACGTTCCTGGGTGCAATCCTTAGAACCGCAAGGAAAACACTTAGGAAGGGAGAAAGATGAATGAGAACAAGGGTGGCAAGGAGAGCTACATTAGAGTTCCCTGGGGTGGAGGCTGACTCCCTGCTGCTGACATGGTGATGCCATGGAGAAAGTGGGCAAGTGCCATGAGTGTCAGGGCTTATGGCTTACCACTGCACACCAAAGAGGAAGAGCAACAAGATGTAGTGGGCTTACAATTAAAGTTCATTGTTGTAGGGTTTCTCTTGGGGAGGGGGGATGGCTTCAGTTATTGATCTTAGCCAGGTGTTAGTTTTCAGGGGTGATCTTAAAAGAAGTTAAAGATATATTCGCCAAAACTTGCCCATGATGGCAACTGAGAGAAACACCTCCTCTCAGGCCCTGTAAAACTCGAATCAAAACTGCCATAAAAACAGCATCCTGATGGAAGAAAAAAAAGCATCAAAAAGTGAACAAAGTAGCCGGGTGTGGTGGCGCACGCTTGTAATCCCAGCATTCGGGAGGCTGAGACCGGAGGATCCGGGTTCGCGGCCAGCCTCAACTACCTAGTGAGGCACTCCGCAACTTAGTGAGACTTGGTTTCAAAATAAAGAATAAAAAATAGGGTTGGGGGTGTAGCTTGGAGGTAGAATGCCCCTGAGTTCAACCCCCAGTACCGCAAAAAAAAAAAAAAAAAAAAAAAAGTGAACAAAGTAATGAAAATTGAAACACAGCTGAACAAAATCCAGAAAGCCAATCAGTGGCACTCACCATGGCGGAGTGGCCACCATTGAGCCACCCACTCGAATTGAGGTCTACTAGCACTGAGGCATCTAGACATCCTGCAAACCCAGTGACCAGATGTGGAGTAAGCTACTACAGAACTTTGCACCCTAATCAGGCAGCATATCCCCACATGATCACATGATCGACAGAGTCTGGATTGCTCGGAAAGACTAGCTTAAGCCTATGGAAGGAACACCTCAGCTCACCTCTCTCTCCAGAGCCAGAACAGCACTCAATTGTAAGTTAACCGCATGGCTGGAGGGGCCCCTGTGGCAAAAGATGGACACAGTCACCTGCTCTTCTAGCAGTTGGATAGGAGCAGAACTGCAGGAGGGAGCGAGAGCACACAGGGCATAGAGTTGTTACAGGCCTCCTGGAGAATGCCCCATGTTTAGACTAGACACCCACCACCTGCAAAAGCAGATAGAGAGAGACGCAGATACAGGGCCTGTGGAAAGCGCGAAGCCTCGGGTTTACACTAGGTCCATTTCCAGTGACGCCTGCTGCCTACGTAGACAAAGGGCGGCACAGGGAGAGTCCCTGTGGACAGCTCAGAGACACAAGTTTGCAGTGGGAGAGGCCTCAGCGGAACTTGGTGCCTGCACTGACAGAGAGAGATAACAGGTTAGGGTCCTAACCACTGCAGGCAACCCACGAGGGGGTCCACAAAAGGATATCACCACTATAGGGCACTGAGCAACTAAGAATGCTTGAAACAAGTTCAAAAATCTACTATAATGGGTGGACATTTAAAAGCTGAAAATAGCCACGCAGATCCAAGAGGACTGCAGAGGCCAAGTCGGCTCTGTACTTATATACTTACAGGGTTTTTGGTTTTGGTTTTTCTTTTCTTATTCTGTTTTATTTTGTATTTTTTTGTTTTATTTTTGTTTGATGAAGATAGATGGATGGATGGATAGATAGATAGATAGATAGATAGATAGATAGATAGATAGATAATAGGCCAAATGGAAACAGATGAGTGCCTTGAAATGTGCTTGACTTAAGGTCTGTGATAACTTATTTGTATCTGGATTATAGGAAAACAATGTTGAATTTTCTTTACTTTGAGTCTAGGTTGCTGGAAATTTGGATTCTGATTTCTATATATCTCTATACACAAAACTATGTAATGCTTTGGGAAAATATAAAAAAAATCTTAAAGTATGTGTCTTGTACTTGAGTTTTTTCTCAATTTGAAAGGATTAGATTACTAGCCCTAGAGAAGGTGAGTTTTAAAAAAATCCTGGGTGATTACAGGAAGATTATATAGCCAGAGAATATCTCCCTGAGTTTTCTATTAAATGCCAATCTTAAAATATAGGAACTTTAAAAAAAAATCTTAATCTCCTCATCCTAACAGAAAGATTCATAGACATGCTAGAATCTCCTAGAAGTTTCTTTAAATACAGTATCATTGGAGCAGGATTGGAATACCACTACAAGATGAGTCAACCTGGTCAGAGGCAGTGTAACATGGTGGTCTATTTCACTAGGAAAAGCTTCTCACTGGTCTGACTACTCCAGCCACCAGATGGCGGAAGCCTCCGGTAAAAACAGACCAGGAAGGGGGGAAGGTTTGTAGATGTTGAAGCTTATAAAAAAAATTTTTGACAGGCATGAGGGCAGACACTTATACTCCCAGTAGTTGAGAGGCCAAGACAGGAGGATCACAGGTTCAAAGCCAGCCTCAGAAACTTAAGAAGACCATGTGTCCAAAGAAAACAAAATGGGGTTGGTGGTACTCAGGGTTAGATTACCCCTGGGTTCAGTCCCCAGTAGCCCCCCAAAACAATTTTTTGTATGTGGGATAAAAGTTGACAACTAAGACAAATTATTTGAAATATTTTCTAACAATCATAATTCAGGTTTCTTAAGATATCAGTCAGCTCTTGATAAATTTCCAAGACTAGCCTAGAAAGCTGATATTAATTTCTTGATTTCAGCAGTTTTGTTTACATTGGCCTCTTTAAAATTCTATCAGGCTTTCACACCCAGAACAGGGTCCTTACAGCCTTGATTGTTGAACAACTTAAAGGAAATAGAGGAATCTGCAGATTCAAAGTGAATCTGATTAGGTAGAGCCTGGGTAGGAGCAGCTTAAGGCCAAAATAGTTTAATCTTTGGGCCCCCTAGGCCCACGGGAGAAGTATGTCACTCTTCAGGTCATATGCTGGGGAGCACAGAATGGAGGCCTCTGCTTGTCTGACATACTTTTTGCTTTTTAATCTCTAGGCCTAACCTGATGAAAAGGAATCAGGCTGAAAGAGAGAACACAACTAACACATACTGTCTTTTCTTGTATAATCTCTTAAAGGAAAAAAAAAAAATCAACAGGTCTAGACATCATAGGAAAACAATAGAGTAAGGATTTTGTTCAAGATTCAAAAGATGGCTCTGAAGGAAGAACAGGTGAAATGGAGCTTAATCTCTGGGTCCTGTGGACACCTGCAAGGACTACCTTTTAAATCTCTTCTAACTCAAAGAAAGGGAATCCATGCTGAGAGGGATAACATATCCTCTCCCATGTTGTTTTCTCTTCCAGATGGGTAACTAAACGTCTATACCCCAAGGCTTACCACTCAACAGCCTCTTACAGGTGTCAGAATCAAACATTCTAATTTCTTGAAAAGTTGATCATTTGTAAAGCAGTATGGCTCCAACATAGAATGGGAGACAAAGGAAACAAATCCCTGAATTTTGTTGAGGTCAGGAAAAATAACTTTACAGGTCTGAGGGACAGCCTTGACCCTGCAGAGCCTCAGACTCCCTCCCCATTGGAAGGGACAGAATCAAGGCAGATTCTCTAAGGTGCATTCAGAGCAAAGCACTAAGATGTGGTTGTAAGAAAGACAGTGATCTCCCAAAATACATACATACTGGGGGTGGGGTGCGGTTCCAGGCTGAATAAAACTCACAGGGTGGAAAATTCCATGCCATTTTCCACTTCCAGAAACAGACTTTTTCAGAACCTTTCTTTGGAACTTAACCCTCTATCTTGGTCTTCTCCTAATCTGTACCTACAGTTCTTAAAATAAACCTCTTATATTCTGCTATTCCGTTTTCTGTTTGAAATCTTTCTCTCAGGAATCTTTTGGTATTTGAGTTCTTTCTCAATTTGAAAGGATTAGATCATTACTAGCCCTAGGGAAGGTGAGTTTTAAAAAAATCCTGGGTGATTATAGGAAGATTATATAGCCAGAGAATATCTTCCTGAGTTTTCTATTAAATGCCTATCTTAAAATATTGGAACTTTAAAAAATATCTTAATCTCCTCATCCTAACAGAAAGATTCATATACATGCTAGAATCTCCTAGAAGTTTCTTTAAATACAATATCATTGGAGCAGGATTAGAATACCACTACAAGGTGAGTCAACCTGGTCAGAGGCAGTGAAACATGGTGGTCTATTTCACTAGGAAAAGCTTCTCACTGGTCTGACTACTCCAGTCATCAGATGGTGGAAGCCTCCTATGAGCCATTTTTCCCTTTAGAATCCTGAACACATTAAGTTCCACTTATAACACATCTCTTTGTCGCTTAGTGATTTGTTGGCTACAGTCTCATGATTCTATGGGCTCACCCACTTCCTTTGAGTAATCATGTTTACAGTATGAGGAAATTAAGTTTAAATGACCACCTCTGAAGTAGATGAAAATACCATTGTCATCCACTTGACAGACTACCATACAATACATTAAACAATAGCCACAAAAACTATAGTATGGTATTCCTGATTAAACAGTCAATGATACTCAGAGATGGTCACCAACCAGATACAAACATTTGCTAATCACCAATTGCCTATGTAAATAACATATGCTACTACCTGTAACATTACAGGTGGGTATCACTAAGCAAGACACCTGATACTTTAACATGCATTTTTCCATAATATTTAGCATATATTGCCTGTGTTTTACAAACTTAAATCTAAAGTTCAAAGATGTTAAATATCTTGTTTAATGTCTCAATCTAGCTGTAATATGTATCTCATGCTAGAATTAGGATCTTAAAGAATTAAAAGCCACACATTTCCTACTGTCTTCACATTGTCTTCCTTAATAAACTGTTTGAGCAGTTCATGCCAATACTCCATCACTTTGCTGTATTCTGCCTCTTCCACTCTTTGCTTTGCTTGTAGTCACCTGCTTTGGCTTTCTGCCCTCCATTGCAGTTATGTACCTCAAAAGACATTCAATTATTTGGCAGTTGCAAAGTAGAAAGAAATAGAAGCTGGAACCCTTATTTAGTGGAATCAGGAAAACAGTACCAACAGTGAGGATTATGAAAGAACCACTTTGAAGGAAAGAACTGTGGCACTCATAGCAACCTAAGAAAGCAACTTCTGTAGTAGAAGAAGACTTTCTTCTACTTTCTTCTACTACAGAAATGCTTCTAGATGTGCAGTAGTGTTGCATCCTAATGTAAGTTGAAAATGAGTTTAATACAACGAACCTATTAGAACATCATAGTTTAGCAACACAGTACACTGCAGAGTGAGTTTACCCTCGCGATGGGGTGCCTGTCTGGGAACTGACTCACTGCTGCTGATGCTGCTCAGCATCTCAACAGTATCCTTATCACATATCACTAGGCCAGGAAAAGATCAAAATTCAAAATTTGAAATACACTTTCTACTGTGCATATTTTCTTACACTGGGGGCTGAACCCAGAGACATTCTACCTATAAACTGCACTCCGGCCCTATTTGAAACCAGGGTCTCACTCTGTTTTGTGAGGGACTCACTGAGGCTGGCCTCAAACCTGTGATTCTCCTGTCTCAGTCTCCCAAGTAGTAGGATTACAAGTGTGCACCACTCCTTCCAGTTTGTATATTAGTTCTTTATCATAAAGTGTTTAAAAATGCCAAAACATAAGTTGGGAACCATCTATACACTTAGGTAAATTAAAATGGCAAATGTGTGTATAGTTCAAAATCTCCTACCCATCCTTCTCATGTTTCTCCATAGACAACTTATAATTCTCACCACTAACTTTGGGTTTTGCCATGTGACTTCCTTTAACCAGTGGACTATAAGCAAAGCTGCACAGGCTGTGCCCCAAAGTGAGCTTAAAATGTGTTTTTACTTTATAATAATCCTTGACAACAATATGAAAACAGGTTTCTTTATCCTGAATCACTTAATATATAAATATGTTTGAAGGTCAACTAAATCTAGCAGTACTAATCAGATCAGCTACAGCATATCCACAGCCTCCAAGCAGCATAAGCAAAAAGCAAATATCTGGCATTGTGAGCCCTACGACATTGGAGTCTTTTGATAATAGAGCAATCTGAGTTGGTGTGTATAAAACTTCTAAAATATGTCACATTGCCTTTAGGGATGGATAATTGGTGAAGAATCTGTTAGAGGAAGTTAGGAAAATGACAATTTATATTAGGTATTTGGTAAAACTTTTGCCTGAGACATACTGAGAGGCAGAGAATGCACATAAGGTGTTTGGGGCTCTGGAAAAAGATATATGGAGACAGAATATTTGTAGCAAGAGTTGGTTGTTATTAGCTGTATTTAATTAGTAACTATGAGAAGCTATGAGTTCATAATTTATTTGGTCTGTTGATAAAAAAGAAAAAAGAGACACATATCATAGGATTTGCAGGACTGAAAATTTATAGCAGCCCCAACCCTTTATCATTGGCAAACATGTTTCAAGAGTCCAGGTGCATGACTGAAACTGATAGTATCAAACTCTAAATACACTAGATTTTTTTTATTTATACTCACCCTAAGAATTGAGAGGAATGTTTTCGAATGACAGTAGCCTACAGAGAAACATTAACATTCAGCACATAATTTTTTGTTGTAGTTGTTGCTAAACTTTCACTGTTTTATTTAAAGGAAGCATTTTACAGTTTCTTTTTGGCACATCCAAATTCCCAGCATCATTACTCTTGTGCTTTAGGGCTATTATTAGATTACAAATAAGAGTTACTTGCACACAGTGCTGAGAGAGTGGATCTCACAACCCTGTGGCTACTTAGTGACTAGGAGGGTAGTATACAGAAATGTAGATACACTGGACAAAGGGTAATTCTCATGTCCCATCACGTGGAACTGAAATGCTATTCAAAATGCTGTACAACTTAAAGTTTATTAACTGTATTTCTAGAATTTTCCATGTATTCCTGGACTACAGCTGAAGTTGGGTAACTGAAACAGCAGAAAGCAAAACTATAGATAAGGAGAAACTACTATATTTTCTTTTTTAATCCTTAGATGAAAGATTCTCAAGACAATGCACTACCTCAAGGCAGAAACTAAATTAAATATAAGCCAGGAAATTTTTTTAAATTAGAATGCCCTTAGCATCATTTTAAAAATTTTCTTAGATTATATGCAATGTATTGACAAATAAAAATATACCCACTTGTATGGCATGTTTTGATATATGTGTAATTGTGGAATTACTAAAGTTATTTAACATATTACCTCACATACTTCTATGTTTGTGGTGAGAACACTTAAAATCTGTCCTTTCAGCAATTTTCAATGTGTAATATATTAACTGCAGTCACCATGAAGTACAATAGAGTTCTTGAACTTATTCTTCCTATTTTACTAAAACAAGGCATAGTATCTTGTCTTAAAACCTTTTATAAAATTAAGTCAGACACAGGTAAACGGTTTCATTAAAAAAACTAGTTGGGAATGGGAGAGAAGAGATTGGTATGGACCCATGTAGATCTGATAAACTCATTTTTTGTATGTACAGAAGAATGCCTTGCAAAGAACTGATATTATGACAATTTGTATTAGCTAGAATCAAACAATTTAAATTTTTTCAAGAGGATTATACTAAATGTGCTAAAAGCCTGGATAAAAGCAGTGATTGCTAAAAGTATAAAATGACCAAGTGATTAAATGACTCCAGTATCCAGTTCTTTGACTTATTTGATGAAATTAGAACACTATAGAGAAAGCCAGTAGATATTTCTGAGTAAATGTTAGTGTCTTAACCATTTGGACAAGTGACAATTACATTGGAACTTAGTTTTCTTATTTGTAAAACATGGGGTAGAATTAAGTGCTCACCTCCGAAGTTCCTTTGCACTCCCATTCTTTAAATTCTATGAACCTGTTAATGGACCTCTTCTATAGACTTTATTAACACATTAAAATAAAAATTTCTTACCTGTTCTGAATAAATGTTAGTCATTCAAAAAGTAATGAATATATAGTATGTGAATCTTTTCTAAGCTTCTAAAAACAATGGGCTGAGTGATAATTCTCTGAAAGAATCATTTGAAGGAATTCCAATATTTAAGTACGCAGAGCCTGTGCTTAAATACTAGAGGCTCCTAAAGGCCAATTTTTAGTTCCCTGAAGAGTACTTAGAATTTCATTCCATTACCAAATCACAGTTTAGTTTTCATGAAAGTTATAGTAGATCCTGGGAGAATCTGGTATGTATGCAAAGTTTTTCATTTATCAAGATTAAAATATTTAAACATATTTACAGGCTATTTAGAAGAATATGTTCCTATAAGACTTGAGACAATTTGGCTCAAAGTTGAAAATCAATCACATGAAGACATTTCTCAGACAGCATGAAAATAGCGCCCTGCATATCATATATTCAAGCTGTTTTGAGAAACTGATATTTCAATTCAAGCCATATATTATCTACTTCATATTTCCTCAATTTACATACTCTAAAATAAAAACTTTATACAACTATCAAATGAGAATCATGTTAATTACATATTGTTAGATAAAAATATCATGTTCGACAGCATTTAAATAGTCACTAAATATATCATTAAAATGTATGAGTTGACTACAACCACTGCAGAAGGTTGTCAAATCTATATAAATTTTAAAACACTGACATTGGTATCGACTATTAATCACACACATTTCTTACAAAGAATAAATAAAACCTAAAGTTAGGAAGCTGAAAGGAATCATTTTCATCACATTCTATGACTTCCTCAGGATTCACTAGGAAGATCAACTCTAAGAAAGTGTCACTTTGAAGTACCATGGAATTCGTGACTTCAAGTCCTAGTGTTTAGAATCTGATGCCATTATGTAATCACAAAACACAGATAATAAAGTTGCTAAGTGAACCAAAATGAACCCTGTCAAATATAACCTTGACAAGAGCTACAGGAGATGCTAAAAATAAATGGCAGTTCCATTTGATCCTGCTTGTCACTGCTGGAAGATGACCAGAAAGATGCATCAACCCAAATGCAGAGAAGAGAAAAACTTCTTTTCCTTTTGCCTATCCCTCATAAGTCCCACGAAAACACAGACAGCAAATGCAGTCCTCTTGGAATTGGCAGCCATGTATCACATCAAATTAGAAATAATAAAATCAATAGGAACTTGACCTCTACACCGTGCCCATTTTCCTTCCCTCTGACCTTCTCCTAAAGACTTGGAGACTGGCCTCTACCACGTTTGACAACTTGGAAGAGAAGGTATCAACAATGCCAAGCATCAACATGATCCTGATTTAGCTGCTTCTATGATTTTCAATTATTATTCTAATATTGTTTCCTTTTTGACTTTTCTTCATACATCCTGGTATGTACCATCCCAGACCAGAGATGCACCTGCTTGCAGGGTTCCATTCTGTTCTATTCCCTCCTGTCTACTCTGACTTCACTGCAGTTTGGATGAGCAGCTCTCTTCTCTAGCCCAAGGCTTCCATGACATCCCTTCATGCTCCACCAGAGAGCAGTATACTTTTCTCACCTTCAGTTTTCCACCTGCACTCATTCCAGCCTGACAAGGGAACACTGCCGCAGCTGGGACCAGAGCACCAGGCTGTGATTCTTCCTCGAATGCTTGCTAAAATGATATTACAAACACTGAACAGCAGAAAGGGGATAAATCCTTTCTGGTTCTGTCCTAAGTGCAAAGTTGTCCCTCTTTGTCTCCTGTTAACCCATCTACTTGAGAATTTATTTTTTCCTTTGTTTGTTTTGTTGTATAAAGTCTTAACCTTCTAAAAGATTTGGCTCCAATAATTTTCACATTTTAATTTTAATGTACTGGTCTTTTCAGTTTCTTTCCCTTAGCCTGAAAAGTGTGTTATCTCCATGACAAAAAAAATAAAGGTAGGAAAAATAACCTCTTTTAAATCTGATTCTCTTAGGCTGCCCCTATATTTCATTCATCTTCTCCAAACCTGACAAAAAGATGTTTTCTTGTAGGTTCCTCTACTTTCTCATCACTTAGGATTGTGAAATGCTTGCACGGGGCATTTCTCCTGACAGTCTGAGTGAATCCCCTGAAGATGAGTGGTAACTTCCTAGTCTCCAAAACCATTGGACCTCATCTCATTAAAATTGTGGCACTTAACAATATTCAATTGTGCCCTGCAGTCTTTGGCATCTCCCTTAGTATATCACAATTTCTTCTTTCATTGCTGCTTTTCCTTCTCAGCTCCAACCCATATGGGTTCTCTGGAAGGTTATATAGTTGATAGTTTATTTTTCCTTTTTCTCTCTCTCTCTCTCTCTTTACATTGTATTATATGTATCTGTACAGATTCAGATACCACTTTTTTTGCTATGTATTCAAATTCTCTTTGCAGTTATACATTTCCTAAGTTATAAATCTTACTGTTTCCTAGACATTTTAAAAGGACAAGCCATTTCAAATGGACATCTAAATTCCCTTGAGTTTTTTAATTGTAATAATGCCTAAACTAAGAAAATACAAGTACTTTCATTTCATTCTTCTCCGATAACTCTTGGATGCATCTTTCTTTCCATTTGCTTCCCATCACCACGGTCTAATTTTTTTTCTTCTCATATGGAAAACTGCAATAACCTGCATGGGACTGTCTCACTTTCAGTTTCTGATCTTTGTCCCTTATCTCTTTTCACACATCTGGCCTCCAATGCACCCCAGCAGGATTAATCTCCCAATACTACTCAGATTGGGTCATCCTGCCACTCAAATATGCAATGGAGCCCCATGGCCTTGAATCCAAAGGATTCTAAGATATGACTGCATTAAATCTTTCTAACTCATTTTTCACCATTGCCTATATTATTCAAATATTATAACATAACATCAGGAAACACCTGTCCCATGGGATGTTAATAGGCATTACATGAAAATAATCAGGTAGATTTTTATTTTTTTTTTTTTTTTTTTTTTTTTTTTTTTTTTTTTTTT
>PVLC010005293.1:57236-77689 GCA_004027655.1 Graphiurus murinus | reverse complement strand
TCTATGTGTGTCTTTATATCATACAGAGTTTGTTTTATGAAAGTGGCTGCACCTATGTTTGGGGCATAGATGTTGATAATTGTTATTTCCTCTTGCTGGATTGTTCCTTTTACTAGTAAAAAATGACCTGCTTTGTCTCTTCTGGTAAGCTTGAGTTTGAAGTCTAGTTTATCTGATATCATAGTTGCTACTCCTGCTTTTCTCTGAGTTCCATTGGCATGGATTACCTTACTCCAGCCCTTCACCTTTAGTTTGTGGGAATCTTTGCTTGTAAGGTGTGTTTCTTGCAGGCAGCATAGAGATGGATTCTAGGTTTTGATCCATTTTGCCACCCTGTGCCTTTTTATTGGAGAGTTGAAACCATTTATATTCAGTGTGATTATTGAGAGATGATTTTTAATTCCTAACATTTTGAGTTTTGACTTCTGTTTGCTGTAGTGTTTGTTCTTTTTTGCTTAGCTGTTTGCTTCCTGGAAATTATTGCTTCTCTGGTTCTGACGTTTACTGGTTAGTTCTTCTTTGTAGTTTGTTTTTGATTTTTATTGGAAATTTTACTAATTTATGTATGACAAATTTTGATGCAACTTTATAGCACCAACTTGCTGTGATCCCAAAGTATTCTAATTCTTTTTGTGTATTTGAGTTCAGTTGGCAACACGATTCCACCTTAAATATTACATTAGGTTGTATTTCTAGAATTTTCTCTATATATCTCATGATTTTTTATTTCCTATTTATTTCATTTGATCAATGGTAGGTTAAATTGTACCTTTTCAGTTGAGAAGTCATTTTTGTATTTCATGGTCTTTTATCCTTCCTTTACTCTTTTTTTTCCTTGAATATTTCCCAGACCCACATCCTTTCTCACTGTCAAAAATCTTTTGATGTGGGTGATCACAGGGAAGGGTGCAACCAATATCACAAAAGCAAAAAACATTTTATTTGTCTCTTCAACTTGAATTCTAAGCAAATGTCAGAAGAGAGTGAGAAAAAGAATTATTATGTCTAACACCAGCAATAAGTAGAGTTTTTCAATATATGCAAATAGTTTATTTCCCAGATGTGCTGAAGGAATGTAAATATATGCTTGTAAAGGAAAATATCTATTGCTGATTACGTGGTCTGCTTTTACTTTTTTTCTAAAAAAAAAAAAAAATCAAAGCATAGTATTTTAAAGTTTTACAGATAGACCTTGTCTTTTGTTGAATTAACTCAAGTCTCTGATATTGAAATTCTGAAGAAGTGTGCAGACATTTGCTTGCTGTTCATGTGAAAGAGGAGCTTTGGTTTGGGATTTAAATTTCAACCAGAGGCTGAAATATCATCTAGTTTCACTCACTTAAAAAAAACAACATTTAAAGTTAAAAATAAAGTATGAACAACACGGAGTTTTTATTTCAGGATATATTGTGTTCAATAAGCTGAAATGAAACTAGAGCTTTTGGAGATCTTTCTAGGCTTAAATACTATAGTCTTTCTATCTCAGAGAGTGAAATGTTACTTAGGCAAAAATAAAGGAATTTTTGTTTAATAATTTTTATAAAAATAATTACTTATAGGACAATATCGTTCAACCAAATCAAAGAATGTGCAATTTGTATATTATATAATATAAAGATATCAATTTTATATTATTATTTACATAAAATATGATTTTATAGATGAAAAATCTTCTTGTTAACCTAGAGATAAAGTCCATTTTTATATGACATTTGTAAGCAAATGATAAAATTTTCTTTACATATATGAATTGGTATGACTATTAAATACATCATATAATTTAGATTAGTTTCCAAAACTAATAATTTATACTGGGCATATTGATTTAAGTAAAATAGCATAACATATTATGACAAATGAATTTATAACTGCCACATGCATTTTAGAGATTCAGTAGAGATATTATTATTGTTATTTTTATAGGAGTAGTATTATTCCTGATGATATTGCTCCATTACCTGGTTGGCAAGGAGGGTTTTCAAACTGTCAAAATTAGAAATATGAGCAGGATGTGGTGGGCATGGCTATAATCATAGTACTTGGGTAGCTGAGAAAGGAGGAGCCCAGATTCAAGGACAGCCTCAGCAACTTAATAAGACTATCAGAAACCTAAGGAGACCCTGTTTCAAAACAAAAAAATAATTTAAAAAGGCCTTAACTTGGGGGGAGGGGTTAACTTGGAGTTAGAGTACCCCTGAATTCAATCTCAGTACCACAAAGAGAAAGAGAGAAAGGAATATGAATTATTTTTTCTTCCCTTTCTTCTTTCTTTCTACTTCCTTTTTCCTGTTTTTCCCATTTTTCTCTGTTTTTCCTTTCTTCCTTTCTCCCTTCCTTCCTTCTTTTATCTCTCCCTAAGTATTCCTACCTAAATGATAAAAGGTAACTGTATGAAGTATTGTATGCATTAATTAGTTTGATTGTGGCAATCATTTTTAATATGTATATGTATGTGATTATATATATATATATATATATATAAAACCAAGTTGTACACCTTAAATAAACAAATAAACAGCACTCAAACATTAACATCACTTACATAAACATTTGGTTCAGGGTCATTTGAAGAAACAAATGAACAAATTTCTAATGGTGGATACAATATAGATTTCTATGAAAACCTAGGTTAGAAAATTTACCTGAGAACCAAAATTTTCTAAGATCGACTATTACAGAAATAATAAAATCAAACTTATTAATTTCCTTTATAATGAATAGGGAAGGTCATCAGGAGATTGCCAATAAAACCACCAAGCCCAGTTAATTTCACAGGAGAACTGAATCAAACTATCAAAACCAGATAGTTTTAATAATTGTCATTTCAAAAAATATAAAAAGAAAATTTCTAATTTAGTTTAAAAAGACAAGTAAGTTCTATGAGCAGATATGTGCCTTATGAAGAAAATAGAAGCCACTTGAACAGAAACTTCTTTTAAAAGCATCCTACTTTCCCATTTCATATCATTCTACAAGCAAACATGATGTTGAAGTTGTTTGCCTGGGGACTGCAGCTCATTCCTATCTACCATCTCAGAAATCCTATCTAGACAGGCATGGTGGCTCATGCTTGTTATCCCAGTACTTGGGAAGCTGAAACAGGAGGATTGCAGGTTCTCAGCCAGCCTCAGCTACTTAATGAGGCCCTCCACAAATTAGTGAAACCCTAAAAAAAAGAAAAAAAAAGTAAAAGAAATCATGTCTAATGTTTTCCCTAAAGCTTTTCATGAAATGTGTTTTCATTTGTTTACATCTGGCATGATAACAATTTATAGACATTACATAGATTTCAATTTTATAATTATTGAATTTTCTAAAGTTCACAAAGATATTTAAGTGATTAAGAAAAATGAATCAATGGTTGGAATTGTGTTGATATTTTCTTAGTGACATAACTTCCTTGGTTGTTGAAAGGAAGTTCTAGGAAAGCAGTCCTCTGTTGTGTTTGCTGGATTAGATAGATCTTATGAATATTTCCTCCCAACATTAATATGTAATATTGAATGGAATGAAGTTGAATAAATGCTAATGTAAAGTCCCTAAAATTGATTCTTTTTAGTGGATATTTAATTTCCCTTGAGTAGACTCTAGTTTTAGAGGTGAAAAATACTTAACAACAATATATTTAAAGAAAGGTGATAATGACATAATTTCGATATGCTCCGTTTTAGAAGAAAATGTACACATATTAAAATTTTATTATTTTTTATTGTAAATTTTAGAATGAAGACTGCAGCTTCAATATTTTTCTTTATTTTCAAAAATAGTTATATATTCCTATCTAGTTAAAGGCTTTAATTTGAATTGTATATCATTTGTTATATCTAACTACACATCCTTAACAAACCATGAGTAGAAAGAATAAAAAAGCAATGATTTTGAGAATGCAACTTTGTGTGTGTGTATGTGTGTGTATGTTTTAGTTAAATGTCATTATATCGTATTGTTCTCCATGTAAGAAGATTCTAAAAAAGAATGGCAATTAAAAAAAGGCTGCACACTCACCCCATAATCAAATCCACAGGGATCATTACATATTTTGTATAGAAAAGGTTCATTGTAATCAATGTAATTCCTTCTTATACTGAAAAAAAAATCAAGTAAAATGAATTCAAAGTAAACACCTGTAAGCTAATTTTTTGAACATTAGATTTTTTTACTATAGAATTATAATATCTTGTTATTTATTCCTTCTCTTTTTAGAAAAAGATATGGATTAAGAAGAAACTCATTTCAGAAAATAATACTTTAAGTGCATATATTGCTACCCAATAAAAAATTAAATTTGCTCTTTTGTAATCATCAGGTTTTTATTCTTCAAAAGGAGATAGATATTTCAGGTATTTTTAAAGCAATGATTTCACATAAAAACCAAATATTTTCTATTATCACATTGTTAACTCTGCAAGCATAAACATGAATTAGTATTTGAGTAAATAATATTTATTTAACTGATTAGCTATGAAAAAGATGATACACCTGTTAATAATAGACCCTACCTAATCTAACTTTGTTTCTCAATGAAAAATAAATTCAATTCTTATACTTGTAGTAGATTTTTATTCATATAGGAGTTAGGATTTCTACCTCTAATAAGAATTCTAAAGGAATGACATTTGGAACTCATATATACAAAACATTTTTTTGAGGAGGTAATTTACATTGTGTTGGAGTTGAGTCAATGTTGGAAGTGCAGGTTATAAAATAGCTTACAATGTATCATAGTTTCCTTTGGCCACACACACACACACATATGAGTCTTTGGGAAAGTTAAAAAAGATTTCAGCAAAATGAAGTTTTAATTTATCTGAAAGAATAGTAAGGAATTATGATGAATTATCAGAAATAAAACCATTAACCATAGGAAACAAGAAATATAAAATAATACATTATAAAATAAAGGATAACAAGAACAATAATAAACTTAACACATGAAAATAATGAGGAAAATTTCAGTCTAACAACAAAATAGGAGTATAATGAATAGAAAAGACATGGGGATATCCTTATAACTTGAGAAAAGATTACAAAAGGATTTTTTTATTTTAAAAAGAGTCAGTTGGATGTTTTAGTCATAGAGTTAATAACATAAACTTTCCCCTTACATATATGAAGATATTCCTTTAGCCAATTTACCAGAAGAGGAAAAATCTAGTCTCAGAGGAAAAGCATTAGGAATCCTTTACAGCAATCTTGAGACATTATGACAGCTTAAACTGAGGCAATAGCATTAGAAGTGATAGAGAGAGGCAGAAACTGATGAAAATTCAGCATAGCTGGTTGATTTAACATAAGTAAAAATCCAGAAGAGAGAATCGAAAGTTAATATCAAGATTTCTTACTCTTCAAAATGATGAAATCAAAGTTTAAAAGAAAAATGGTATAAAATGTGGTAAGAAGGGAAAAAATTATTCTACATATATTAAATTTACCTGTGAAAAATCAAGATTTTGTGTAGAAGGATGCACTATAGAAATAAATATGTGGTTCAGTGCTTGGGAAGATGAATGAGGTTAGTGGGGGATACCCACTATGGAGTAGTAGGTTAATTTCAAACAGAAAGAAAAAAAGAAAGATTGAACCCTGCTGGTTCTAAGATTAAGAGCCATTCATAGTAGAGCATATTATTCACTCTTGCCCTGAATCATTTTTCATTGGATATTTTTTTATCACCAAACAAATTCTTAAATTGAGCCTATTAATACAGTTTATTATAAATGTATTTGAGTTTATAACTTTAAATACAAATAGAGTTTGAATCAAATAATATTGGCAATAACAAAGCAGTTTAATTTTTAAATATTAATTCATATTACTTGAATATTACTTATATTACTTGATTAATGTGTTTCTTTTTTTTTTTTTTTTTTTCTTCAGTACTGGGGATTGAACCCAGGGACATTCTACCTCTGGGCTACAACCCGGCCCTATTTTTTATTCTTTATTTTGAGACAGGTTCTCCCTAAGTCGCAGAGGGCCTCACTAAGTAGCTGAGGCTGGCCACAAATCTGTGATCCTCCTGTCTCAGCCTCCCAAGTACGCCCGGCTTAAATTAAAGTGTTTCACTGTGACATTTTCATACTTGTATATATTATGTTTAACCATATCTACCCTCCCTACTTCCAGTTCTGGTCCTCCCTTCCCTTTCTCTTTACACAATAGTCAATAATTCCTTACCTACTTTTATGTCACAATGTTTTTGTTGTTGTTATTGTTGTTAGTCAAAGCAGATTTGATTTGGAAAAAATAGTAATTTTCTATACTCAACAAGATATAAATAGTATAAAGACATAATTACATTAAGTAGAAATTCTATATTATTAGATTAATTTGAAAATTAAAACTCCTATATATGACAACAGATTATTTCATTTTTTTTCTTTTTGGTACTGGCAGTTGAACCCAGGGGCATTCTATCTCAGAGCTATACTCCCAGCCCTTCATAGTTTTAATTTTGAAGCATGATCTCACTAAGGTGTTGAAGCTGGGTTCAAACTTATGTTCCTCCTGTCTCAGCCTCCCAGGTACTGGGATGACAGGCATGTGCCACCATGCCCAGCTGGATTATTTCAATTTTATAGCTACTGACAACTCAAACATCTATTAGCTTATGATTTTTCTAGATGCTAAATTTATCTATTTTATATTGAAAGACTTGGAACAAAATTATCTTTCTGTATAAATGTATGCTTGATATGTTATTTCCAGAATATTTAAAAATAGCATGCAGGCGAACTCACAGATAGTATTACTCTTTCATAAACATTTATTTCCCAGTTAGAAAAAGAAACTGACAATATCATTGAATGTCTCATCTGTGAAAAAATACTACCAATAAAATTCCTCAAGGTCTCACTGCATTTTCTATAGACTGTTGCTATCAGAGGAATTTAGAGTGGTTAACTCTAAGGTAAAATAGGAATTAAATATAACTTTAGACTGAGTAATGTGAATGCAATATCTGATTTTTCTTTGGGAGATACTTGACAATCTCCTTTAAACTGATGAAGTTCTTGTCTTCAGGGAGAGATTTAGTTTGTATAACTTTTTATGATAGAGTCTAAGAGATGCTGAAGAAATCATTGCAAATATAAGTATTCCACTGAGCTCTAAAGTAGATAAACCTGTGAAAAAAGACCTGAAACTCTGTGGTATCTACTGTGAAGCAATTACAAAGTAGGAAGAAATTGCAAAGTAGAGACTTGTGAATTTAATGCCCACTATAATGGCTTTGATCTCAAAAACAAAAGGAAGAAAGAAAGAAAAAAAAAAAGATTTATTCAAGAAACTTAACTGTTTGAAAATACGAAAAGAAAAGACTGACAAAAAAAAATGCCTGTTATGGTTAGAATGTCTCCCTGACCTCATGTCCTGCACAGGGCAGTCATGTTGGAGGTAGGGCTTGGTTGCTGAGAAAGTAGGTCACTGGGGTGTGCTCTTATGAGTGATGTTTGTCTCCAGACTCCTTTCCCTCTCACTTCCACCTGCCTGATGTGAGAGCAGAGCCCCTGCTCTCCTCTCTTTCCTGTCATTGCGATTTCCTGAGCTACACAGACTTCACCTGGCCTAGCAAGGACTGAAACTGAAATCTCCAGAACTGTGAGCAAATAAGTTTTCCTTTCTAGTAAGTTGTCCTGGTCACGTGTTTTGTATTACAGCAGTGAGAATGCCAGCTGAAATAGTACCTTGGTTCAAGCTTCAGTCCTGCATATGCTGGACGTCTACACTAGCATTCTAATTTGTCTCTTGCCGACTTTCTCATCCTCTTCCCACCTCAGACTACTGTATGCACTCTTTAAACTGTAGGTTGATATTTTAAACATAAGTGAAATTGTGAACTATTTCTGCCCAAAATACCCAGAGATTTTTTTCTTCACACTCAGAATAAAACTTACCTCAGAACCACAGCCCCAAAGCAGACTCTGGCTATTGGATAGCTAACACCCACCTGATTCCCAGTATCATTGTTCTCTTCTGTCTCTGAACTAGTGAGGCTAGAGGAAAATAATTTCACCCTTTAAGAAAAGAAACTAGAAAATTATCTTAGTGCTTGTGCATAATAAGATAGAAAACTTCAAGTGTTTAGTGGTGAGAGATGGGGAGATAAACACCAACTTATGGAAGGAGCAGAGAGAAACAAAGAGAGAGATAGAGATGGGGGCAAGAGAGACTTGAAAAAGGATAAAGAGAAGAATAAAGTGGGAAAGGAAGCTTTCTCCCATCCACTCAAAAGTTGTGCCTGCCAAAACCATTTAGTAGAGCTGCTAAACAGCTTTGTTAAGGTGTTTAGCCCCGAGACACAGTTCTGAGTTGGGCATTCAGTGGTATAGAAATTAATTCAGTGTATGCCAAGCACACAAGACAAGCTTTCCTAGGCAGACACAGTGTTGTGGCTCATCTGCATAATCCCCTCACCCTGCTCAAGAAGAGGAAGAAGGAAACCATGAATCCTGGGGATGTCAGTCCTGACAGCTTTATTATAAAGAAGGAGCCACTCAAGAACTATGCATTCTGGCATCGCTCCTGCAAGGCATGTTAGATCTACCCAATTACGAGGATACTCGGGCTTATAACTAATTTATTTCTCTCTAAGGTACAAAGGGGAGAAAGATGGAAATGATGAAACAGATTTGACTACACTAAATCACAAGTGCAATTTTACCAGTTTCTTTTGGCTGCTCAGAACTAGAGGAGATAAGGAGCTGGAGAGATTAGAATAGATGTTCTTTTTTCACTCCTTTTACATCATTGCTACTTTTCAATACACATCATCACTTTCAGGGCTATCATCTGTTTGTCTCTTTTCATTTTTTCTCCTTCTGTCCTAATTCCTGTTAATAGAGGAAAGGTTAGAACATTGCCATTTTATAAAAAAAACAAAACAAAACAAAAAAAAAACCAAAAAAACTTCATACTATATTAACACACTCAGCTGCATAATTTATACAAACACCACACATATGCATATAGCTTATTTCACTGAAAATGTGCATATATATACACATACATATATATCCATATTAAGAAATAGTTTATTAATGTTTTTTATTAAATAATCTAGTGAGGCTTTTTCCTTTCTTTAGCCATTAGGAGGACTGGAGAAAAGTTAGCAAAGTGAGGACATTAAAGAAAACTGCAACTAAATATTAAGAATGAAAAAATATATTCCTAAAAAACCAGTTTCCAAATATGTCCCAAGAAATTTATTTCTAGCTTTACAGAAAAATGATTATCTCCCTCCTGGTCTAGATTCTTTTATCAAAGGAAGGATTTGGTAAGAGCAATGGGCAACTGTCAGAATTAGAATTTTGCAGCAAATAGGATAAAAAATATTTTCAGAATATTAACAAATGAATTAAATATTATACTATGCTCCAGTAGTATTTTAAAATCTTCTCCCTTGCTTCGTTGCCAGAAAAATAATAGAAATATAGTTAAATAAAGGAATTATTACAGTAAATCAGTTAAATTATGATGGGGAATTAGATAAGCACTGAATAGTGTAACAGGACTAAAATGGCAAATTCTAGATATAGTTTGGGATAGAATAGCCAAAACTTGCCAAATAATTGATTGGGACTATGTAGAAAATGAGAAAAGAAAAAAAGAGAATATTACTGTGATGTCTGAATGATTATAGAAATGAGATTGCCTTGTCTGAGAAGGAAAATATTTGCTGGAAATAGATTATAGGGTGATATATATCAACAAGCCTTTTACAGATTTGTTAAACCTTAAATATATAGCATACATTTTGTTCTATACTTTGCTCAAGTCTAGGAATAAAAATTTACATGGTCTTCAATGGAAACATTTATTATAGACATCCAAATGGACATTTTAAGGTGTGGAAACAAAAGCCAGGTTTAAAACTGAAGATAAACTCGCAAATCTGCTGCTGAATGTGTGTATTTAAGAGGATAAAATTACATGGTAAATCCAGCCAAAAGGAGTAACAAGAAAAGAAAAGAAGTTCCCAAGCATAATGAGTGTAAGCACACTTCAACATTTAGTGAAAGAGTCAGAGAGGGGGACTAGCAAAATGTCTAAGACAGAAAAATCACTATTGGTTGTGTTAAAACATGAGGCGTTGGCAGATGATTAGGTATAAAGGGCAAGAACCTCATGAGTGGGACTGGTGCCCTTAAAAAAGAAACCCAAGAAAGCTCTCTAGCTTCCTTCTAACCACATGAGAACAACTTGAGAAGGCAGAATCTATAAACCTGAAGTTATCCCTCAGCAAACATACAGTCTGCCTTCAGACTGGACTTCCAAACCACCAGAACTTTTAGAAAAAATTCAGTTGTTTATAAGCTATCCAGTTTTTGGTATCTCATTATAGCTCCTGAAAGATACCATTCAACTTGTAACAGACACTTTATTTCCATATCTTAATGGAGAAGGAGACCTAACTGAGGGAGATGGGAGGGAGGAAGAGGGATGTACCCTAATGTTAATGATGTACACCAACATTTCAAAGTCTGTTACCAAGCCCAAGCTGAACAGGAGAAAAAGGGAGGGGGTAGGGAATAGGGTGAGAATTGGGGAAGAGCTAAATAAGTGTATGTATGCTTCTAGTAACCTGTACCTCATTAAGATGTATGATTACAATGTACCAATAAATTAAAAAAACTTCTCAATAACATTGCCAATAACATGGAATATTGATATATTATCAAGGTTTGGGATTTTTATTTCAGTGCCTTTAGATATATACCCAGTAGTGGGATTGCTGGGTTATATTTTAATTCTGTTTTTAATTTTTTATGAACTTCCATACTGCTTTTCATGGTGACTGGACCAGTTTATATTTCACCAATAGTGTACAATGATTCACTTTTTCTCATATCCTTATCAACATTTGTTATGTTTCCTATTTTTGATAATAGCCATCCTATCAGGTATGAGATGATATTATGGTTTTGGCTTGCATTTCCTTAATGAGTAGTGATGTTGAATGCTTCTGTTCATACACTCATTGACTATTTGTATGTCTTATTTTGAGAAGTGTCTATTCAGTGTTTTTGCTCTTTTAAAATTTTTAACATAATATTTGTATATGTTTATAAAGTACAATAAATATATTTTATATGAATATTTTAATTCATGTATACATTTGGTAGGGATCAATTCATGATAATTAGATGCATCAACTTAAAAGTCCATCATTTCTTTATGGTGAGTACTTTCAAATTCTTCTATCTAATTTGAGATACAGATTGCATTAAGTATTAGTTATATTCAAACAGCTTTTTCACAGATCACCAGAATTTATTTCTCCTATCAGTTACATTGTACCCAAAATTTCTCTTTTATAACAACTCACTATCAATATCATGGGGACTAACCAATTTCTTGTGAGAATTACACTAATCAATTTCCCATTATGTACCACCCAAGGATCTAATTACCTCTCATTAGGCCCCACTTCTTACAGGTTCCACCATTTCCCAACAACCACTACTTTGGAGATCAAATTTTTAGGATACAAACTTTTGAGAGGTATAAACGATATTCAAACCATAACATATACTGTCTCATTTTTGTTTGTCTGGGGAGATTTTTAATCTACCCTTCATTTCAGAAGGGCACCTCTGCAAGGTATGATTCTTGACTAGAATTTTTTCCTGTTTTTGTGTTTCCAATACTTTGAATGTATCGTCCACTATTTCCTGACCTTCAAGTTTTCTGTTGAAAGTCTTCTGATACCTGTGGTATTCTCTTATGTAATGAATTGCTTTTTTATTGCTGCTTTCAAATTTCTCTTTTTGTCTTTGTACTTTCAAATATAATTGTGTGGGGATCAAATCCAGGGGTATTCTACCTCTGAGCTGCACCCAGCCATTTTATTTCTTTTTGAAACAGAGTCTTATTAAATTGCCGAGGCTGGACTTAAACCAGATATCCTCTTCTTCTAGCGTCCCAAATACTGGGATTACAGGCATGTGCTACCATGCCTGGACATTATTTCTTTAAATAATCTTTACTAGTAAACCTTTTCCAATTTTCTGGGTGGGTGGCCAGCAGAGTATGGGTCAGCTTGCTGTGGGTGGACTGACATATTCAAGTTTTAGGTTTGAACTTAGATTCTGGGTCTCCTGGGACCAGTCTGGTTATGGAGAAAGGCCTAGAGTTTAGTTATACTGGGGTATCTGGACACTAGGACTATAGAGAATAGCCTGACACTGGGGAAGGACTGAAACCAGAGTCTACAGAGACCCCTATGAAGCCTGTGTCCTTGGGGCTGTTGTGGAGACTGGCATTAGGGTGAGCCTGCAGCCTGGGTCTCTGGGTATCTACCTAATGCTTGGGTATACTTGTGTCAGCCTTCAGCTGACTTGGGCCAGAGCCAAGGTCTATGGAGACCATCCCAGAAAATTGGTTCCAGGGTACAAGTACTTGCTGCTGAGGTGGCTCTGGTGCCTGAGTACTCAGGTGCTATAATTTTTCACATGTATTTCTTAGCTTTGGTAAAGTTATTTTCATGTATGTATAGTTGTCATCAGAATATCCATATCTAGGAAATATTTTTTTTTTTTACAAATGAAACAATATAGAGGAATAAAATAATAGTCATCTATATTATGTTTCCAGATTTCTCAGGTCTTGATGTGCAACTTTGATTTTATTCTGTGCATTTTGTAGCCAAAGTATATGAAAAGTAGACTAAAACTGTTCAGGGTTAAGGAGGAAAACATCCTAAATCATTATTCAATTTTTGCCAAAGTATTTTGAAATATACTTTTATCTTTGTAAAAAACTAACTTTAAGGAAAGAAGGGAAATTTGAAATGAGATATAAAAGGAAACCTATGTTAGCATTCTGCTTATGGCTTTCTATAAAAGCCATAGTATAAAATATATAACTTTTAAATTTTAAAATTTTGTCAAAGAGATAGGTTTAGATAGTTTTGTTGAACAAAAATGAAATAATCCTATTTGATAGTGTTCTATTTAAGGCCACTTTAAGAAACACATTCTGCTGGGTCAACCGTTAGGTTACAGGTCATTATGGGCCTAGAATATTTGTTCTTCATAAAATATGTCTCCTTTCCTCACCCTGGAGTCATCTCTAGGAATCCAGTATCAATTACACTGCCAAATCTAATGGTTGTTGGGTTTTATATATTTTCAGATTTACTAATTTTACTGATTTTTTTTTTTTTTTTGCAGTACTGGGGATTGAACCCAGGGGAATTCTACCCCCGAGCTATTCCCCCAGCCCTATTTTTTTTTTTTTTTATTCTTTATTTTGAAACTGAGTCTCACTAAGTTGCAGAGTGCCTCACTAGGTAGCTGAGGCTGGCCGCGAACCCGGATCCTCCGGTCTCAGCCTCCCAAATGCTGGGATTACAAGCGTGTGCCACCACGCCCGGCTTTTACTGATTTTTTTATTGGTGTATTATGATCATTCATCTTTGTTCCGTACAAACTGGTAAAGGTAAACATGCACCTATCTCTCATTTTAACCGTTCCCCAATTCCCGCTCCACTCCCTCCTCCACCTCCTTCTCAAGTTCAGTTTAGGGACTGATTTTGATACGTTTGTGAAGTACATCATGTGCATTAGGGTGTTTCACTCCCCCCTCCCCACCACCTTTAGTTAAGTCACCTTCTTTGCTCATCTAAGGTTTACTTCTATGACTAGAGTCCCTCTTATATCCCATTTTCTCCCTAGCTTCCACATATTAGGGAGAACATATGATTTTTTGTTTTTTGTGACTAACTAATCTCACTTAGCATAATGTTTTCCAGATCCATCCACTTCCATGCAAAGAACATGATTTTTTTCTTCTTTATGGCTGAGTAAAATTCCATTGTGTACATATCCCATAGCGTTGTAATTCATTCATCTGTTGATGGACATCTTGGCTGCTTCCATAGTTTGGCAATTGTAAATTGTGCAGCTATAAACATAGATAGAATAGACATGTGTTGGTCTGATAGTGGTTTCCGTTCTTTTGGGTAGATACCCAGAAGTGGTATTGCTGGATCATATGGTAGGTTCATTCCCATTCGTCTGAGGATCCTCCATACTGTTTTCCAAAATAGTTGCACTAATTTGCAATCCCACCAACAATGTATTAGGGTTCCTACTTCTCCACACCCTCGCCAGCATTTGTTGTTGTTTGTGTTTTTGATAATTGCCATTCTGATTGGAGTTAGGTGAAATCTCAAGGTAGTTTTGATTTGCATCTCTCTGGTTACTAATGATGTTGAACATTTCCTCATGCATTTATTAGCCATTTGTATTTCTTCTTTTGTGAAGTGTCTATCTAGATCCTTTGCCCATTTTTTGATGGGGTTGTTTGTTTTCGTAGGTGTAAGTTTCTTGAGTTCTCTGTATATTCTAACTAAGATACCAAATTTATTTTTAAAGTTTTATACTTTGTTTCTGTTAAAGTTTATGTAACATATTGAGTGTGATCCATATTAAGCGTGGGGTTTATGTCAAAGTTCATTTCTTTGCCTTTGGGCATCCATCTGTTTTAATACCATTTGTGGAAAGACTAACATTTCTCTTCTGAATTGCTTTTGCACCTTTGTAAAAACCTACTTTATTTGTGTTTTCTAGTTGTTTCATTTTCTGCTTTGTTCCATCAATCTATTTCTATCCCTTGGCTCATAACGCATAGTCTGGCAGCTTAATGAATCTTGGAATCTCTTAGATTGATCTTTCTCATTGTTTTCCTTTCCATATAAATTTCAGAATAATCTCATTTCACTGTGCCCAGTGTCACGTGCCTATAATCCCAGTGTCTTTATAGGCTGAAGGAGAAGGATTGCAAGTTTGAGGCCAGAAATAAATGTCATTTATTTCTTCCGGTTTGATCTGTATGTCATTTGTTTCTTTTCTTGCATTGTGTGGATGAATAGAGCTTAAAGTAGTATATTAAGTAGGAGAGGCTAAGAGTGACTAACATTGCCTTGTTCCTGATCTTAGGGGGAGACAGCATTCAGTATTCTGCCATTAAGTAAAAAGGTGCATGTAGGTTGTATATAAATGACTTTCATGAAGGTCAGGCAAATTCTTACATTCCTATTTTTGAGAGTTTTTATTGAAGTAGTTATTATTTTTTGTCAAATTTCATTCCTGTGTCAACTGATATGTAATTATTTGTCTATAAATATGGAGAATTACATTGATTTAATTTTGAGTTGGCTTTGCATTCCTAAAATAAATTTAATTTCCTCCAGGTATATACTTATTTTGATATATTGCTAAATTCTATTTTTCTAATATTTCGTTGAGAATTGTTACATTAAAATTATATAAATATGAAGATTATTGTTTTTATTTTCTTTGTTATGTTTATATATCACAGTAGCAACATTTTCTTAAAAAATAAAATGTACTCTATATTCTGGAAATTATATATTTTAGAATTTCCATAGGTAAACTACTTACCTATTTTGATTAATTGTAGTTTTTGCAGAATCAAAACTAATTCTACTTCAAGTTTTGACATAATTCTTCAGTAAAACTTTTTGAGGCTACAATTTTTTTCTCTTAAAATTTTATTTTATAGGTGGGCATGGTGGCACACACTTGTAATCCCAGTACTTGGGAGGCTGACACCGAAGGATTCGGGTTTGCTACCAGCCTCAGCTACTTAGTAAGGTCCTCCACATATTAGTGAGACCCTGTTTCAAAAATAAAGAATAAAAATAGGACTGGGGGTGTAGCTTGGAAGTAGAATGCCCCTGGATTAAAAAAAAAATATATATATATATATATATTATAATAATTTAGTATTTTAGCTCAAATTTAGTTTCTTATAGTAATAATCAAGTAATCAATTTATATTAGATAATTGTGGTATTTTATGCTTTTCAAGAAATTGTTGTATTTCATTTCAGTTGTTTAATTTATGTATATAAAAGTATTCATAGTATTCCTACACTATGTTTTATTTGTTTTTTGGGGGGTTTTTTGCGGTACTGGGGGTTGAACTCAGGGGCACCTACCTCTGAGCTACACCCCCAGCCCTATTTTTTATTCTTTTTTTTTGAAACAGGGTCTCACTAAGTTGCGGAGTGCCTCACTAGGTAGCTGAGGCTGGCCGCGAACCCGGATCCTCCGGTCTCAGCCTCCCGAATGCTGGGATTACAAGCGTGCGCCACCACGCCCGGCCTACACTATGTTTTAGATGCCTGTAGAGTCTGTAGTGACATCCCTTGATTTATTTGTGATATTTGGCATTTTTTGCTTCCTTCTTTTAACAGTCCATTAATATTTTTAAGTATTTGTATTGGTGCATTGTAATTATATATCATAATTAGATTCATAGTGACAGAAGCATACATGCACACAGCACGTGACGTCCTTCCCTCTGGAACCCCTATGGCCATGACACTCGGAACTTGCCTGATCTTTAAAAATATTTCAAGCGGTTGACCAATTTTATTTATCTTGAGAAATATTCAAAGTTTTGGTTGTTTATTTTTATGCTTTAATTTCATTGATTTCTGTTGTTATGTTTTTATATTTTCATATATATAAAGACTTTGGCTGTTTCTTTTATGCATTCCTAAAGTGGGAGCTCAGATTATTACTTCAAAATATTCCTTTATTGTATGCATTTTTCTGCTTTTGCCTTCTAATATTGTGAATTTTATTAAATAATTTTCAAGTAGAGAATGTTTCTTATGCTCCAGAATAATGAACATGTAAATTTAATGCTATACATTTTCATTTTGGCAATACTTTGACTGTTTCCTATGAGCTTGATATATTTTCCTTTCTATCCATCTCAATGGATTTCTCTTGGTATTACCTATTGATTCCCAGATTATTGAGAAATGAGCATTAGTTTCCATATTCTAATATTTTCTTGTCTTTCTGTTACTGATGCTTAGTTTGATTCCATTTTGGTTTGAGAAAACACTCTATATGATTATTATTATTTTAAATTTGCTGAAATTTGTATAATGGTGCAGAATATGGTCAATCATAGTATGTGTCCTGAAGGCACTTGAAGAAATTGTGCATTCTGCTGTGGAATGAGTGTGATGTTCTAAAAATGTTTATTAGATGTTGCTAGTTGATTGTACTTTTTAGTTTTTACATAGCCTTGCTACTCTTCTGTCTAGTTTTCCTATCAATCAATAGAGGGGTGTTGAAATCTCCAACTGTCACTGTTTCTCCTTTCAGTTCTATCAGTTGATGTGTCTCATTTCTTCAGCTCAGTTTTGTTTATTTGTCTGTTTGTGGGGGAGGGGAAGAAGTTGGCACATTTAGGATTGATAAAATCTTCTGGATAAATTGGCCATTTAGACAGAGTTTTCTTCTTTATGTTTTGTAATTTTTCCTGGTCTGGAGCAGGTTTTATATATATTAATGTAGCCATACCTGTTTTACTTTCATTAATATTTTCCTGGTACATTTTCCCATCCCTTTTATTTCCAATGTATTTATATTTCAGTATCCAAAGTGAGTTTATAATAAAAAGATATGATTGATTTATATTTTTAATTCACTCTACCAATCTGTCTTTACTTTCTGTATTTAAATGATTTACATTGAAAGCATTTATTCATAATTTAAGACTTAATTAGACCTTTCACTTTTGATTTTGTGTATGTTCTTTCCACTCTTTCTCTTTTTTTTTCAATCTCCTCCCTTTTGGCTTGTCCATGTGTAGATTAAATTATATGACCTTCTTTTAGAATTCCTTTTTTATTTATTAACAACATTTTTAAGTCTCTCTAGTGCTAAGTTGTTCTTGTTATTGATATATGTGTATGAATATATATATATACATATATACATATATATAATAAATCTTCCTATTCTCTTGATGTCAGTATATTACCTTTTTGAAGTAGGTACAGAAAACATATCTGCTTTTATCTCCTTTTTCTTCTCCATTTATGTTTGTTTTAAATATCTCTATGAACATTTAGAACCACATGAGACAGTGTCATAAATTTTACTTTACCATCAAACACAACCTAAAATGCTAAAAAAGATAGAGAAAATAGATTTATCCATGTTTAGTCTTTTTATTGCTTTCTTTCTAAGTTCTAAGACTATATCTTTTATAATTTTATTTCTATAAATCCGTTCCTTTAAGGCATGTTTATCAGTAACAATTTTCTGCTTTTTTTTATATGATAATGTCTTAATTTCACCATAATTCTTGAGTATTTTCTTTGGATATAAAGTTCTAGACTACTAGCTCTTTTTTCTTAGCACTTGGAATTTGTTGTGCTCCTTCCCTCTGGTCTCGATGATTTCTGATGAGAAATCTGTTGTCATTTGAATTTTTTTTTACAGGAATGGTACTGTTTCATTTTTATACTTTATCTTTCTGTCTGTCTGTCTTTCTTTCTTATTTATTTATTTTTCTTTGTGGCACTCGGGATTGAACCCAGTGGCATTCTACCTCCGAGTTATACCCCCAGTCATATTTTATGTTTTTTTTTTTTAAACAAGGGTCTCACTAGGTTGCTGAGAGTCTCACTACTTGCTGAGTTTGTCCTTGAACCTTAGATTTTCCTGTCTCAGCCTCCCAAGTTCTGGAATTACAAGCATGCACCACCAAGCCCGGCTCTTCATTTTTGGAAGTTATATTTGATCTGCCTTGTGGAGAACTTCAGGTTCATCCAATTTAGGTTTCTCAGCTTTTTAATTCTATAGGTTTGTATCTTTTGCCAAATATGGACATATTTCAGTCATTATTTATTTCAGTAACTTTTCCATCAGGCCTGTTCTCCTCTTTTCCTTATGAAGCTCAAATAACACAAATATTAGATGTGATAGGTGACCAGGGCTACTTTTTTTTTCTTTAATCTCTTTTGTCTTTATTTTTTAATTTCTGTTGGTATTGTTCTGCCTTTAAGTTCCCTTGTTCCCCAAGTTCACTAAAAACATCACAGAAAGGAGGGGAACCTGGGTACATGCAATTTGGGGTTGAAATCAGTGCTCCTTTTGTGGTCTCCAGAGACACCACATGCAGAGGGAGTTCATCCTTTGGGGATGAAAATCCATAATATTTACTCCATCTTCTGTTGTTGACAGCAACATATTTAGGAGATTGTTTGCCTTGTGACAACATAGAGTTCAGGTCAAGGTTTCCTATTCAGCCATTACTATCATGAGGAGAGTATCCTTACAATTTTTGTTGTTACTGTGCCCCTTGGCATTTCCAAAGTTTGAGCTTTTTTTATATCCCAACTCTGGAATGTGTGAGGCCAAAAGAAGACCCAGGAAGCTTGCTATAGTAATATTCCTGGATCCTGACATACTAAACTTGCCTTTCTTCATGTCTCCAATTCTTAGAATCTTGTGTTTTTTGATATATGATGTTTGGGGTTCTTCATGGTATTTAGTGGGATAAATAGTCAAAAGTATGTCTACTCTACCAAAAATGGAAGTTAAAACTATACTAGTTTTTTAATGATATATAATGGTAACAACTATATCTTGAGAAGGTTCAAATAAATAAGAAAGGAACTAATCACAATCAAGGAACAGGAAGTAGTTCAATCTGATCCATTATAAGAAAAATAAAAGGCACTGTCTCTATGATGAAAAAAGTTTCTAACAATTTTTTATACTTTTTCTAAGATGTAAAAGGGACTAGATAGAGGACATTGAAGCAAACTAAAGAAGTTTATTATATTCACTGAGTCAAATATAGTAGAATTAGATCAGTTTGAAAAGTAGCTCTGATAGTACTAGTTGCAAAAACTTGAATGATTTCTTTAATTTCCCTAAATTTCATTTTATCATAAAATTACTTATAGGATTATTAGATTGTATATATTCTATTTGAATATATGTATATACATAAACTTGGCAAATTGTGAGAATTTTAATGGATACAGATATAGATAAATAGGATATATATCAAATATTTTTCTTAAAGAATTTAGAGTATGAAAAAAGGCTCCATCTGAATTGGAAGTATAAGCAGGTTAGAGACCTAGACAGATTTTACATAGAACAAATGAGAAAGAACCAAGTGGAAGTGACTGAGCTTAAGGAACTGAAAGGAAGATATTTACCAGGAAATAAGTCCTTTAAAAAATTGCAAATTAACCCAAACTGAGCATAACTACAATCCTGGTATTTTTAATAAGTCCAAAATTAGAAAAAAAAGGAGTAATATATATTCTTTGACTCATACTCTAACCATAGAATCAAGAACAACAGGTAGCAAGTGAATATGTTGTTTTCTACAATTTGTATTCTTTTTCTAGTCTCTATAAAAACTTAAAAATTTCAATTTTGTGTAATTGTCAAAGAAGTCCTAAATGTGTGTAGTTTGCTTAGTTTGCTGTTTAATCCTCTTTGGTTTTTTTTTTTTTTTTTTTTTTTTTTTTTTTTTTTTTTTTTTTTTTTTTTTTTTTTTTTTTTTTTTTTTTTTTTTTTTTTTTTTTTTTTTTTTTTTTTTTTTTTTTTTTTTTTTTTTTTTTTTTTTTTTTTTTTTTTTTTTTTTTTTTTTTT
>PVLC010005293.1:34591-57136 GCA_004027655.1 Graphiurus murinus | reverse complement strand
ACCTTGAACCCAGATCCTCCAGTCTCAGCCTCTGGAATGCTGGGATTACAAGCATGTGCCACCACGCCCGGCTCTCTTTGTTTTTTGAAACTTATTTTGCATTGTCTACTAACTGCCTTCCTGAACAAAGAGAGAGAGGACTGTCTTCACTTTAAGTCAGTGAATTTCCTTGGTCTAAATAATTTTTAGATGTGAATGTACGCCAAATTAAAACAGTGTCAGAGATAACAGTATCCTGTTCATGCAATTTTTTTTGTTGTTGGTGGTGGTGGTGAATTGAAGTCAAACAACTTTTAGAGACATTGGAGGATTTGAAAGTTATGGCTCAAATTACCAGATACAAAATTTTAAGGAAAAGAACTTCATTATAAAATGCAAATACTAGAGATAAAACATACTTCAGTTGTATGATATTGCACAAATTACTCAACTCTCTATACCTGAGTTTCTTTCATTCAACTTGGAGTTGCTTTGAATATTATATTTTCTTAAAAGTATACATCATATCACCTGGTAAGCCATTTTCTTAAAAAGAAATTCTTGTCTCTTTTATATTAACCTTCAGTCAGGATATAGTGTTTCTGCATTCTTTACCATGAAGAGATTTCTTCCTTTGCCACCTCCTCCCTCCTATTCCCCAGGACTCTGCAGACAACATCAATCAGGATTAAGCTACATTATGCCCAGGATGCGCTGTTTAAATGAATCAAATTGAACCAACAGAAAGTATAAGATTATGATAGATAGTCCCTTCTCTTAGCAGGTCAAAGCTGTATTATGGAATTTTCAATTGCTTTGTGTTAAATTTCCAAAAGCACATTCTAGAGGCTTTTAAATTTTGTCAGATAAGGGTCAAAAGAAGAGACTTTATGTGTAATTACTAGAACTTTTACCCTTGATATTAAATCTTCTTTAGGAAAAACCTTTTACTGAAGTAACCAAAAATACAATAACTTTGGATTTATTCTCTCATCCTTTGTGCATATATGATGAATAGTGTGAATCTGTATAAGTTTCTTGCTTTCCATTTTTTCTTAGTAGAAACCTATATAAAGAAATAGTTCACAATTGTATACATATGCATATGTATATATATACACACACACACACACACACATTTATATATACACAGGTGTACACATATGTGTATATATAGATAAACATATAACTATTATATTATTTTCATGAATATGTTTACCATTACGACATATTATTTGAATAAGCATTTAATCTGATAGGCAAGTATCAGGTTGTCTACAATCTGTGATATAGAGCTAAAACAGTTTCTGATCTCAAATTCACAGGCAAGTAGATCGGAATAGGCATTTCAAAAAGTTACAAATGTGATTTGCATACAAAAAAAGACAGTGTGCCCATGTCAAATGTTTAAGTCACTGAGGAGGCAAACAGCAAAATGGTGAATAAAGAATAAAAGAAGCCAATGTGTGTGCTTAGCAGGGAAAAACTGTTAAATTATGTTATTAAATTACAAAATACAGATATAAAATTGATTATAAAATGTATATTTGGAATCATATTTTCTATCAAAAGGAAATTATTAGTATTTCTTCCAGAGAAAATTATTTGTGAATTAACAACATTGCACAAATATCATCTGTCGTTTTAGACTCTGGGCCATAGTGAACAGCAAAGGAAAAGTAAAATAGTGGAGAAGTCCCTTTGGTTTCTAAAGACAACTTCAAGCAGACATTTGAGACAAATATTTAGCATAGCGTTGAAAGGATGATCCTTTGTAGTATTTCTAATTTTAAGTAATTATTATAAACATTTGTATGAGGAAGACCGTAACTAGAAATCTCAATGTCTTGGAGTTATTTGAGATTTAGGAAATCCTCACCGGAGGTTTTCTTTGACAAATATTGTAAGTAAAACAATGAACTAAAAATATTAATTTCCAAACACTGACTTTGATTATGTGACAAGTTTCTTAAAATTGCCATATTTCATTCCCTAAAGTTTGTTCCTTTGACCTAATCAATTGTGGTGAATGCCTGTGGTAATTTTTTTTTAACTACCCTGGTGGTCCTCAGTAATTAATTTTATTTGCTGCAGAGTCTGCCATTTTAATCTTTAGGAAGAAATGCCATTTGGTAGATGCCAGATACAGCTGCTATCTTCCAAAGTCTCCCCATTTTCACGTGGCTGTACCTCCCTTATCATCCCCATGTGAATAAGGAGATTTGTAGCTTCCATGGTTCTTATCTCAGCCCACCCTGCACAGCACAGAATCAAGCAGGAATCTCTAGAGGAAAACCCTCTGTTGGGCCATCTGTTCATATAGGACAGTTTAAATATTATTAGCATTTACTATATCCCATAGGAAACCACAGTGAAATTCCCTCTTGGATAAATCTGTGGCATAGATATTAGCACTGAATTTTTTTTAAATGACCTTCTTTTTAATAAGAAGATATTGTAACACCCCTTAACTCAACTGGAAACATATTTCAGCCCCCTGCTCCTATGCTAATGTGTCATCTCTAAGAGCATATGTTAATACATAAATAAAAATCACAATGCAAATATCACAGATCAACATTTGATTTAGTGGACAAGCATCTCCACATTGAAATGTATCATTTGCCCTTTTGTTTAATTTGTGGAGCTGTTTCTTTTTTTGTTTTATTTTGTTTTTGTGAATCCCAGAGAAAGAAAGTTCAGAAAGCTCCAAGTAATAACTTGCCTATTCAATTCTAACTTCTATTCCAAGTTTATACTTTGAAAAATGTTTTGTAAAAATAATCAACTAATGGTTACAGGTCTTATCAAGGTGTTAGCACTAGGTCTGATCGACAAATAAAATATTCTAAAACTTAGATTTTGAAAACAGAATATTTATTCTGCTATTTATTTTTTCACTTTTTCTCCAGAAACTTAGAGTTCCTTATTACTGCTCTATGATCCAGATACAAATCATGTTGTTATTTTATTCTTCATAAAATACTCTGATTTTTCTTAAAGTGATGTTCTGACAACCTTCTAGAAAAAGAATTTAATCACAGCTGTCTATATTTGAAGAGAAAAAACAAGTAATACCTTGTAGTTCATTAAGAAATATGTCTGAGGAACTGATATAGGGACCTTGTTGAGGTTGTTTCTTTAGTTGCTGTTGTGCTGACTATAACAATACAATGTAGGCTATTGCACGAATTACTACAATAAAAAATTTAAAAAAAACAATTCTATGTAGGCTTATTTTATATATTTTATAGAGAATGAAATTCATTATTTTTTAACTTTCTCTTATTATTTCTCAGTCCTGCAGTCCTTTTATAGAGTAAGCCCATTGTCTTAGTTACTTTTATTTTTAATCACAAAAATAAGATTATTTTTATATAATTGTACATTTGTTTTAGCAACCTTATTGTATGAAAAGAAAAAATAATAGTTAAAATAATTGTTCTACTTCTACTACTAGATAACAAGCATCAATTATTAAACTCAGATGAGCTTAATTCCTACCTTTATTTTCTTACAGAAAATTAAAGTCAAGAAGATAAAAATGATTTTATAAAAATAAGATCACATTCTTATAAGAGGCAATTTGAATACAGATTATTAATTTCTACTTAAATTAATACAAGAAAAGGAATCTGAATTGAAAGTGAAAAAATGGTTAAAAATCACATTGTATCTATAAGGCAAGGAATATTATTTTCTAAAAGACTGCCTGAACTGTTTTAAAATGTAGATTTTTAAGTGTTTTATAAATTTGGAATCATTGAATTACTTTCTAATTCATGTCTCAATTGTAGGTAATTTTATTTGCCTGTCTTCTGTCATTTCTTCCCACTCTTCAGTTCTAATTTTTGCTAATTCTAGTATCATTTTTTAGGCCTCAACCTTTAAGTTTTATTTTATTTTCCTGACAATAATTTGAACAGTTATCTAGAAATTGCTTCACTTTTAAATTGAATAACTGCTCACAGTGATTTTATATTTCTTTTGTCTTTCTCCCTCCCTCCTTCTGTTTCCTTCCTTCCTTCCTTCCTTCCTTCCTTCCTTCCTTCCTTCCTTCCTTCCTTCCTTCCTTCTTTCCTCCTTCCTTCCTTCCTTTTTCCTCATCCTTTTCCTCTCTCCTTCTCTCTCTTCCTTGATTTCTTTTGTTCATCAAGAAGAGATAATGCGTACTTTTTTACTTTAAAATGTCTATCACTTTACATATCTGGCATTGCTTAGGTTTAATGTCTTGGTGGGGGGCCGCATTTTCTGCGGAGCTCATAGTCATTACTCCATTATTTTCTCACACTCACATTTCTATGGAGAAATCTGATGCCAGCTGGTTTTTTTTTTTTTTTTTTTTTTTTTCTAAGTTACTTTCCTTGTCTTCCTAGAACTCTTAACTTCTTTCTTTATGATTGAAGGTCAATAAATTAATGAGGACTGGACATATATTGAGAGTGTTCAGTACCGAATTTTCTTGTAATTTCTTATTTTTTCAATCAATAGCTTGAAATTTTCCTATATTTCAAAAGAGGTATCTATTTTATTTGTTGAGCTCTCAAATTTAAGACCATTTATTGTCTTTATGTTTGTTTCATTCTCTCCATATATAAGCTCCTTCCTCTCTGTATTCTCTAAAGTATGTATTTAATATTTTATCTTTTGATTTTACTATGATTATTCTTAGTCCAATTGTTTTCAATTTCATATATTAATGGTTCTAATCCATTTATTATGCCCATAATGATCTCATTTTAATACTCTCTTTTGGTATGTAATATTCATTTAAAATCATTTTGCTGATTTATGATGTATTTTTTTCTGAAATTTATGTTCATATTAACTTATTATTTTGTTTTATTAATTCAAAATGCTGAGGGGAAGTTTCTTTACATTTTTGTTTTATGGTTTCAAGTAGGCCACATTTTCATTATTTTTTTATTCTCCCCTTTTAATTCCCTTTTCCTCACAGAAGTTTTCAGATTTGACTTTTCATTCCTTTTCATCTTGTGCATCCTTCATCTTTGGATTTGTATTTGTTACTTATTTATTTATATTAAGAATAATAGATATTTTGGTGGAGGAGGGCTCTGCAGGAAGTGTATTCAATGGATACTTTGCATAGTTTTAAACAGAAGAGTCAGCATCTGATTGTATTTGTGGGGCTTTATTAATTATACTGTATTAGGGTTTATATGATTTTGTTTTGGAATCATATTGCAATTGTTTATTCTCATAATTTACTTGCTAGATCAATGTTTTCACCCTACCTATACATTATAATCACATAGAAAGCATTTTTTTTAATGTTAGTGCCAGAGCTTACCCCTAGAGTCATGACTACTTTTTTCTGAGGTAAGATTTAAAACATGAGTAATCTTAAGGTTCTGTAGCTGATTCTAGTGTGCAGTCACTTTTGAAACTCACCAGGATGATGTGCTTATCTTTTTCAGAAGGAAGCTGCCTTGTTCCTATCATTTCTACTCTTTCTAGTAATTCTGCCACTCCATAGGCAGAGGTAGTGTGACATGTATCAAAATTTCAATTTCTTTTTCTTCAGATTTGAAGAATATTGAAAATTATTAGGCACTTCTTGGATCACCAATCAAATTTCTAATATGTGAGACAAGGTTTAGTGGTCACTTTAGAACTGTGTGATCTTCCTTACTTTGAGGTATTTCTTTAATCATGCTGTTATAGATAAGTATAGCAGTGCTAATATTTTTCCCAATGAGCAATACGTGGTAAACTTTTTAATAAGTCAAATAAAGATTATGTTTTTTTCTCTGTGCATGGCATTGTTTAACAATTCGATACCATTCAAGAGATAAAACTAATAATGTGGATGATCAGAATATATAATTTTTATTTTGATTACTAAACTACTATTTAACTAAAATACAGAAAGTTTACAATTACATATTAGTTATGAAAAAGTAATTTACCTTATGCTATTTTTCTTAGTCACTGAATTTTGCCTACTTAAATACTTTATCACTGATATTTTATCAGCATAATTTTCAAAGTGAAGATTAGAAAGTTGTACACAGCACTTGGTAAGCCTCTCCCTGGATCCCACCTCACTCATATTAAGATTGGCACCGATAATTTTGTATATGTAGAAAGTAGCTTAAAATAGATTGTTTTTACTTGATTTTGTCCTTCTATATTACAATTATCTAAATCACATACCAAAATTCACATTTTCTTTTTTTATGTTCAATAGATACTTATCCAATAGCAATTATTAGCATACTCTTGTCCAAATATTTTCAATGATTACACACATTTGTTAACAGTATACACACACACGCACATTTTACATTTTAACAGGCCATGTACAGCCTAACTCACCTCAACAACTCATTTTAATGTAGTCTTAACACTCATCTCCATTCATACCATTCAAATTATTCTTTTATGTAACTGATCTGGTCAGGAACTATAAACATAGTTGTCATCAGGTCTGTGGGAAATCAAAACCAACAATACGTCCACTGAAGTTGAGGTTGAGGAAGACTCAGAGAAAAGATCAGGATGGGAGGTAGTTAGATTCCTCTCCTCTTCTCTTCTCTTCTCTTCTCTTCTCTTCTCTTCTCTTCTCTTCTCTTCTCTTCTCTTCTCTTCTCTTCTCTCTCTTCTCTCGGTTTCTCTTTCTCCATAATCCATTTGGTTGTAGCAATCACAGCCAGATTTCCATATCTGTTGTCATCATCACTCTTATAAGAGCTTAATAGATGTCATTTAAGCCTATTAATAATCCTTTGAGAAAGGTATTATTGTCATCCTTACTCTACAGTTGAGAAAACTAAGCTTAGAGTTTTATGATTTGCCGCCCAAGATCACTTAACTAGTAAGTAGCTGTTTTACAATGAGACTCCAAAGCATGTTATTTTAAAAAATACTTAAGCTTAAATCTGAAAGAGTAAAGCTAAAAGTTAAAGAAAACTTTACTGGGGATTGAAATCAGGGGCATTCTATCTCCCAGCTATACCCCTAGTCCTATTTTTTAGTCTTTATTTTGAAACAGGGTCTCACTAAGTTGCGGAGTGCCTCACTATGTAGCTGAGGGTGGCCATGAACCCGAATCCTCCTTTCTCATCCTCCTAAATGCTAGGATTACAAGCATGTGCCATCACACCTGGATAGGAAAATATTTTTTAATATATTATAATTATTTACCTTGTTTATGTACTTTTTAGTATAGCATCTTCCTTATAATGGAATGTACAAAATCTTGATAATAAAAATATACTTACAAAGAGCCATCATGTTATTGTTACACCTTAGGATCACATACTGACCCACTGTTACCTAAGTAAAGGAAAATACACTTAACTCATGAATTATATATATAATATCTCATTTTTAAAGGTCATTGATGATATGTAATGTGGTTTCTCTCACTTTGATCTCAAAATTTATTTTAGTTTGTTTCAAAAGACATATATCTTGCATACACTAAGGCTTGCTGTGTAGTGAATATGTCTATTTTGTTCTTTTCTAGATAAAAAATAGAATCATATTTCTAAACCCTTATTGACAGAAGCAACCTGAATAATTATTTCAGACTACAAAAGTGTTACAAAAAGGTGCAATGACTCTTATGGAAGAGTCAGAAAAGAGTACCAGTGCAATGAAAAGTTATGCTTGCATGTGTTCCCAAAGTGGGTGATTCCAACCCCAGGGGTGCTGGAATAAAAGATATATAATAGATTACAAATTTGTCATTGTACCTTTTTGTTTATTTGCTTAAAGGAGGGTAGATTACTGGGGGGAGTCCTGAGTATTTTTTTTTTCTGAAAAGGGAATAATAAGCAAATAAGTTTGGGAACCTCTGTGTGTAATCAGCCGAAAAGATCACCCTCAGTAATGGAGTGACACAGTGAGGGAAACTTTCCTTTGGACATTTTATTTTAGCTTAAAGCAAGTGTTAATTAAGTGAACCTTGAGATAAAGAAAGAGAGAAGACAATTTCCAGCACAAAGACAAACATATAAAGATAGAAAAACAGAATTGCTATATCTAAAGTTTATATGTTTTATGTAGGATATTACTTCACTTAGGAAATAAATAGATGTCTTCTGTGATCAGTCTTAGTCATTGGATAAATATCACCTGTCTGAATGCTTTGAGATTCTTAGAGAATCTTAGTACCTGCACTCCTAAACAGTCCCTGTATTAGTCTTTTTTGTGCTACTGTAACAGAATATCTGAGGCTGGACAGTTTATTGGTTCACAGTTCTGGAATCTGGGAAATCCAATGTCAAGGTGTTGGCAGGCTGGTGAGGACCATCTTGCTGTGTCATCACACTACAGAAGTTCAGAGGGTCAGACAGAGAAGGAACAGAGGAGAGAAAGAGACACACATACACAAGGAGACAAAACAGACTGAAAGAGTGGTTGAACTCACTCTTCAAAATACCACTAATTTCATCACCAATTTCACTGTCAATCCTCATGGCTTAATTATCTCTCAAAGGTTTCACCTCTTTGTTTTTTGTTTTGTTTTGTTTTTTGTTTTTTGTTATTTTGCAGTACTGGGGATTGAACTCAGGGGAATTCTACCTCCGAGCTATACCCTCAGCCCTATTTTTTATTCTTTATTTTGAAACCGAGTCTCACTAAGTTGCAGAGTGCCTCACTAGGTAGCTGAGGCTAGCCGAGAACCCGGATCCTCCGGTCTCAGCGGTTTCACCTCTTTGCACCTTTACAATGGAAACTATTTCAACATGAGTTTTGGAAGGCAAAGACATTTAAACATTAGCAGCCTACAAGGCTGCTTTGAAGTGTAATTTATAAAGCAAAATAGTTTTTAATTGTATATGCGGATGCTAATGTGTGTGTGTGTGTGTGTGTGTGTGTGTGTGTGTGTGTGTGTGTGTGTGTGAATGTGTGTGTGTTAGGAGGTTTATCAAAGAGCTATGGGAAAATTTTCTCAGCTGATGGGTAAAACAAGAACCAGAATTTAAACATATTGATTTAAAATTTTTCCAGTGGGATCAGGACCAGATTTTTTAAAAATAAGATTTGCTTGGTTTAATTAGCCCAGTAAACAAGTATAACAATAAACTGGCATAACAATAGGCAGATAAATAAACCAAGGGACAAGTATAACAATAGACAGCCTCACCATCTGTGCTCCTACATTTGCCCTGAATTTTCTTTATTTTCAATAATATTTCACAGCCTTCTAATGCAATTCCATACATAGAATACAAAAGGGAAGTGAGTTCATTGGAAGTATTTCTTATAGGGCATGTTCCCTCTCATGTTTAATACCTGCCATTTATACCCTAAGCAGAAAGAAAGACTGGCTTTTCAATCTATATAATTTCCAGTCAATCATCGCAAGACAGAATGTACAATAAAATTAGCACACATCAGGGATTTTTTGTGCATGTAACTACATTTTGAAAATGTACAACCAATATTAAAAAAGGGCCAAATGTTTTATGGTAAAAATTTGGCAAAAATTAAATCTGATTCCCACATAAAGTATGCATGGTATATATTTAAATATCCAATTCTAATATATTAATCCCTAAAAGAAGGCAAGAGGAAGTTTTTTGTTTTTTCATCAGAGATGAAGAACTAATGAAAATAGAGAAAGAGGAGGCAGAGTGATTGTTAAGAAAAGAAGGACAAAGGATGGGGCTCAATGGCATAAAGAGAAAGCTTTAATGCAAGTCTGGGAGGGACTTTCTCTAGCAGGACAGAGAGAGCCACCCCTACAGTCTAGGATGGCATTTTTATTGAGCAAGGACAGGGGAGGAATCATTTTATAGAAGACATAATTGAAGACTAGTATAGATAGATACTTATAAGGTTAGACTGGTGTAATTTTTAATCCTACATTAGCATATTGGGTCATCAGGTGACAGTTTGCAGTTGGGACAGTGCAAAGAACAAGTGTCAGTGTCATGCACTTTCCTGGTAGCGGTCTGTGCAAAGCACTGTTATAGGTATAGAATGGCTTGTTCTTTGTGGTTTTCCTGTTGTATTAGCTCAGAGAAAAATTCTAGGAGGTTACTGCAGGCTCCCTCTTATAGTGATAACACTTAGTGATGTATACTTTGGGGCCATTCTTTACTATTGAAAAGAATGCCATATATTCACAAAGTAGAGATTCATATCCTTTATCTAGGGAAATTAGTATATTCCCACAAATACTGTTTTAGTGGGTTGGAAATTCAGTGTTCTTCAACCTACATACAGCCAAAGATAATGATAAAAGGAAATAAAAACTAATCAGCAGTAACTTAGAGAATAGATAAACGTCACTGGACTACAAATTTACTTCCCTCTCCACAAAAGAAATAGACTATGCACATTAGTGACTCTGCCAAGGTTTTAACATTCAGTAATATCCCACTAGTGCACACTAAAGAAAATGGAAAGCAAATGCCATGCCAAGATTAGACATTTGCAGTTCTGTCTGCTTTTCCGACTCTCATCACACTCAGACACCAGGGACCGAAACAACATCATTTTAAACTTAAAAGTAAATTTTGTCATGTGAAAATTGCAGATGAAATAAATCCTAGATAACCATGCCCTTTTCTCTCAGGGAAAAAAAAAAGTAAACTGGATTATAAGGATCAAATTGCTCTACTGCTTTGAGACATGTTCAAATATTCAGTTATGCACTATGCATTCGCAATTTATGCATTCTTATTACACTTCTGGTTTTGCCATGTACTAATGCTAGATAAACAGATTCTCTACAAAATAAACTCTACTTAAGAGATATTAAAGTTAAGACACATTCACATGAAAGCAAGCAAATGCAAAGCTAAATCTGCCTTTTGGTGTTTAGACTGTCCTGCTGGGGAAAGAACACACATTCCCAAATGCAAGAAAAGGATTAAAATGAAAGGTTAGCATGCCCAGAAATTTTTGTATGTTTTTTTCAACCTTGAACATCAAGTTCAGCTATTTGAATTTTTAGTGAAAAATTATCTAGTTTGAAATAACAAAAATGTCAGAAGTTATATGTAAGTCTACATTTTGCACATTTAATTTTTTAAAATGTACCAAGTAGCTGCTACTTTTGTGCCCTTTGATGATGATTCACGCTTCATAATAATTACATGTTGACCTCAGTGGTATTCATCTTATGTTTATAATTTCCTGAGATTAATGAAAGAATGAATTTTTTTCTAATTTTTTGCAGCAGTATTATTTGAGATATAAATCTAGACCATACAATATATTCATTTAAAATGTACGTTACATTCTTTTAGTATTAGAATTAAGTATATTCAAAGACTTGAGTAGCCATCATCACAATATTTTTTTCTTTCTTTCTTTTTTTTTTTTTTTTTTGTGGTAGTGGGGATTGAACTTCGGTGTATTCTACCTCAGCTACATCCCCAGCACGATTTTATTTTACATTTTGAAACAGGATCTTGCTAAGTTACCATGTGCTGGTCTTGAACCTGCAATCTTCCTGTCTCAGCCTCCCAACTTCCAATCTCACTAGGATTACAAGTGTGCACTACTGTGCCAGATATATAATCAATTTTAAAATATTTTTGTCATCATAAAACAAAACACTTTGTACCCCAAATCCTTTTTCTTCCCTAGCCCTATATGATCATAAATGTACTTTCTGTATTCATAGATTTCATTTTTATAGGAATTTAAAATAAATAGAACCCCACAGTATGTAGGCTTTTGTGACTGGCATTATATTAGCATGTTTTCGAGGTTCATCCGTGTTGTACCATATGTCGATACTTAATTTTGGGGCAAAATAATTCAAATGTGTGGATTAATCACATTTGGTTTATCCCTTCATCATGTCATGTGTATGTGGGATTATTCTACCTTTTGGATATTGTGAATATGGTTATTGCAAACGTTAGTATGACAATAATCTCTGAATACATATTTTTATTTCTCTTGGTTATATACCCAGGAATAAGATCACTGTGCCAAGTGGTAGCTCTACTGTTAACATTTTGAGATACTGAAAGAATGTTTTTCAAAGTTTCCGTACCATTTTACCAGTGGTTTATAGGGATTACAGTTTGTCAAAATACTTATCAGTAAGAGTTACTATCTGACTCTGATTATAGCCATCTTAATGGGTGGGGAGTATATCCTATTATAGTTTTGATTTATAATTCCCTAGTGACTAATAATGTTGAACACATTTGCATGTGTTTATTAACTATTTGTTGTCTCTGGAGAGATACTCAAAGTATTTGCCCATTTTTTCAATTGGATTCTTTGACTTTTTATTATTGAGTCCTTAGACTGACTGACAATCTCTCTCTCTCTCTCTCTCTCTCTCTCTCTCTCTCTCTCTCTCTCTCTCTCTCTCTCTCCCCTCTCTCCCAGCTGAGGACTGAACAGAAGGGAATTCTACTTCTGAGCTACAATTTTTATTTTTTATTTTAAAATAGGGTCTCTCTAAATTGTTGAAGCTCTCGCTAAATTGCTGAGGCTGACTTGGAACTTGTAATTCTCTTTTCTCAGCTTCTCAAGTACTGATATTACAGGTATGCACCGATGCGACTGGCCATGACTGTTTTTATGTATAAAAAAGTAAGGTCCTTGTAAGTTATAAAATTTGCAAATATTTTCACCAATTCCATCGATTGAATTTTCACTTTCTTATAAATTTCCTTTTAATCTATTTTTTTTTAATTTTGATGAGATTAAACTTAGCTACTTATTCTTAGGATGCTTGTGCTTTATATATCATATCTAAGTATTCACTGCCAAATCAAAAGACAAAGATATACTATGTGAGATTTCTTTTGAGTTTATGGTTTAAGCATTTACATTCTGGCAGGTACAGGTTAACCTCCTTTCTGTATATGTATATGGTAGGTGTACAACTTCATTTTTTGTATTTGAATATGCAGTTGTCCCAGTATCATGTGTGGAAGAATTTGTTATTTTTCCGTGGAATATTTGATTTTCTTATTAAAATAAGTTGACAATAGACATATATATTTACTTCTATATTTTCAATTCTATAGACCTATGTGTTTATTTTGATGCCAGCACCATGCTGTCTTGCTTAACATTGCTTTGTAGCATATTCTGAAATGAAGAAACTTGACTTCTTCAACTTTGGACTTCTTCAAGAATGTTTTTGGTTATTGTGAGTCCTTTAATTTTTCTCATGAATTTTAGGGTCAGTGTATCAATTTCTACAAATAACCCTGCTTATGTAGTAAAAGATATTATATCAAATCTGTATGAATATATAGACTATTGAAACATTAACAAATCCAAATCTTCAAATCCATTAATATAGGGTACATTTCTATTTATTTAGTTCTTTGATTTCTTTACAATAATGTGCTTTTTTTCAATGTTCAGGTCCTATACTATTCTCTTAAATTTGTCCCTATGCAGTTTGTTTTGTCCTGACGTCTTAATGAAATATATACTTACTGTTATTTTCAGATGTTTGACTGCAAGTGTGGAGAAATACAAATGAATTTTTAAAACATTGCTGAATAGTTTCACAGTTCTACATTTTTCTTTAGTGGATCTCTTATAACTTCCTATACACAAGATTTTGACAGTTGCAAATAGAGATGTTTTACTTCCTCCATTCCAATCTTGCAAAGATACATTATATTTCTTTATCTTCTGTAATGGTCATAGCTAAAATCTCCAGTGTCTTCATAAAAAGTTAGGTTATTGATTTAAGATATTTCCTATTTTTAATATGGGATCCTTTTCTTTAACTTGAAGAACTTCCTTTACTAGGTAAGTTTGATAGCAATAAAATCTCAATTTTTTTTTTAAATCTGGATCTGTCAATATTTTGCAAATTAGTTTTGCTAAATATAGGTCTTGATTGAAAGATTTTTTTCTTTGAGAACTTTGACTTTGTATCTCATTATTTTCTGTCCTCACTGTTTGATGAAGAGTAAGTGTAACTGTAATTGCAATTGAGATGTCCCTTTTATGTAAGAAATCTTTTTTTTCTCTTCTTACTTATAAGACTTCCCCCTTATCTTTGATTTTGAACATTTTACTGTGTGTGGATCTCTGAATTTTGTCCTACCTATATTCTGGTAAACTTTTAGATAGGTGGATTAATGATGTACCTCAAATTTCCTATGTGTGGAGCCATTATTTATTTGACTGTTTCTTTATTAAGATAGATAGATAGATGATAGATAGAAAGATGATAGACTATACATGCAAAGACACATATTTTATTTAGATCAATCTGTGGAACAATTGATGTCTGAGATATTATGGGAAATATAAAGTTATTAACTAACAACTAGTGTTTATCTTTTGGTGTGGTCAGGAAAAAGAGTCAAAGAGATGCCTGTTATACCATTAACTATCTCAGAGTGACCATGTGCACATCAAGGTTGTCACTCTGAGGAGCAATGGCAGATGCCTTATATTGCCATGAAGAAGGACCTCAGTAAAATATTCCGACTAGTCACTAAATAAATAAATGAGTTCTCTCTTTTCCTTCTGGAATTCACATTAACTATATTTGATGTAGTTAATGGTGGCTAATGATTTTCAGAGGCTCTGGTTATTTGTGTCATTCTTTTTTTTCCTTTCTGTTTTCCAGATTATGTAATCTCTATTTACATACTAGTTTATTATTTTTTTCTCTTCTCAGTCCAAATTTATTATTGAGTCCCAGTTATATTCCCTCTTTTTCCATTTTAATTACATACCTTTCGGCTATGGTATTTTTATTTTTAAATAATTTCAATCTTTTATTGATAATCTGCACTTGAGATATTTTATCATATCTTAATTCTTTAAATATTGTTTTCTTTATTTTTTGAATATATGTAATAATGATCCCTGTTGTGTTTGAAAGTGGTTTGAGTGTCTCTCAGGGGTCTATATGATTGGTCCTTAGAGTGACAATACTGGGTGGTGGTTGAACCTTTAAGAAGTGCAGTTTAGAGGGAGATTCCTATGTCACTGAAGGGCTCAGTACAACAGATTCTCACTGTTATTAGGGAATTCGAATAGATTTTATCAGATGCTTATGTATTTGCTATATGCATTTACTACCACTTCTATATTCTAAATATTGTTGTTGTTTATAATTTTATCAGTTTTCCTGAGAAGTGATTATAAGAATCTTCTCATAATGCTTTTGTGAAAATGGAAACATTTATCCTTTCTCTTTAGGAGTTCAAGTTATTTCAAACCTTAATATTTCACATTTTAGAACACCTACTGACCTTTATATATCTCAAAAAATTTTATTAGAGTTTTATTGATGATCACATATGGGTAGTATTAGAAATGGATTCTAGGGAAGCTGTACATAAAAACTCATGAAATCTAAAGTAACTTGACAAAGTAATTTACTTCTGCAGAAGAGTGTGCAACCAACAAAAAGTCTGGTAAGCAAGCACACCAACTGGATAGCCCTGACAGTTTTTATCCCTAACCTGATTTTGTCCCTTTCCATGATTGGTGAAGGCTTGGATTCAGAACTCTGTGATTGGCTTATTTCTATGACAAGTGGGAACTTTGAAGCCAAATTTAAGATTCTAGAAGATTCTAGTTAACTCACATTTATATGAACTAAATTGCTGACATTCTGGAAGATTCCAATTAAAGGTTATATGATCCAAAATGACTGACACTCAGGAATATTTGGGGAGTGGAAGATACAGTCACACATACATAGTTACAAAATTAATGCCTAAGTTCATGTTATAAAATGGAAAATAGTATGCCATGCTTCTTTGTAATTTTGCTACTTCAATAGAAAAGATTATTTTTATTCCTTACAGCTATCATATCCAATGTTATAAAGAAACAAAAAGGAATAGTCCAGCTCTAGAACTTCTTGATTTCTTCAATAATAATTATATCTTTCACTAGAATGGCATTTCTTCAAAGCCCAGAACACTATTTTAAACTTTTGAGGTGGTTCATGTAATACGGAAGGAGAAACGAAACATAGGACTGGTTGATTGAGCTTAATGGAGCCTGCTCTCTCCCAGAGCCCCTCTTCCCTTCCTTGTTCCCTCCCTCACTGTTGGGACTGACCAGCAGGCTGCATTTCCCACAGTCTAGTCAGAGGGGTCCTGGATAGGATCAAGCAGTGTGGCATTACAGGGAGCTGGCAGGGAGGAGGAAAGAGAGAAAACAGATTATTACTACCCCTACTCTCTGCCTCTTTTTTCTCTTCTTCCATTTCTACCATTTACCATATCTGGTCTGTGGCACCAGTTACTACCAAATAGAACCATTATCTTGCTACCTTTTCTGAGTACTCTGGACCCTGCAACTTGGTAGCACTATCTTCTCCTTATGTCCTCGCTGGTCTTGGGTTTCTAATGACTTTCTGCTGGGGCTCATTGTTGGGAAATTCACTATCTGTTTCTTTTCCTATCACTTTCATCATCTATGTAGCTAATTCCATGAATTAAAAATTTTACGCTTACACTAGCTCCTATAGTGAGTTAAATACTTATTAATTTAGTTGCTGAAATGTTATATGAAAAGAAGAAAAGAGAATATCCAAATTTAATCTCAAAGTTATTTCCACTACTATGTCAGCTTTCTGGAACACTCAGTTCAATGTTGATAATGGCCAGGAAAAGGAGTTTTCTGTTTAATCTAAAAATCATACTTTGTAGAATGATGGTTGTTAGAATTTTGTATGCTACAAATATATTGAACATTACTCATTGGTCAGTGAAAAAATGAAAATATTTTCAAATCTTATCATATATTTTGTTTATTGTCAGCAAAAACAAATACTAAATGAAAGAATATGCTAATTGATAGTAATATTTTACTTGATGCAATGTCAAAAATATTTGACATATGTAATCTGCAGATTTTAAATAAGTAAGCAAATGACTATTTTTAAAAAATTCATTACCACATTTCATAAAGTATATAAAACATAAAAGAGAAAAACTACATAGAATCATTAAATAGAACATAAAAGAGAAAATCTATGTAGAATCACTAAATACAAATGTTCTATTTATATCATGAAATGTATCTTACTACATATTAAATGTATGTAAAGATTTAAAGATTCTATTTTATTTGCTCACATCTGTATATTTTATTTGCTCATTGAATATTAACATTAATTGCTAAAATGATTTTTAGTGTGTAGTGGCACATGCTTGTAATCCTAGTACTTGGGAAGCTGAGACAGGAGATTCGCAGGTTTATGGTCAGCCTCAGCTACCATAAACCTTTGAGTGAGGCTCTTTGCAACTTAGTGATACCCTGTTTTGAAAAAAGAATAAAAAATAGGACTAGAGATGTAGCTCAGAGGTGGAATGCTCCTGAGTTAAATCTCCAGCACTGCAAAAAAAAAAAAAAAAAAAAAAACCAAAAAGTATATATATATATATGCAACTTTTAATTTTATCTTTCATTCTTAAATGATGTATTGGTTTGAGTTTATAATTACAAAGGAAATCAATATTCTGGTGTTATCCATAATTCATCTCTTTCTTTGCTTTATCTAAAACTATTTCACTTATACCATTTAAAGCTTACTTGTTTTTCGTTTCATTATTATTATCATATCATCAACAAACAAATGTGAGATGTCCACATATTCACAAATGTAGCTACCAAAAATGTATTTAAAATGTCAGTCAAGGTCTTTTCCTAGGTACCAAAATCAAATTAATACCTATACTTTTACCCAAATTGAGAAATAGCTGCTGTATCACGAATTTATACACATACACACATGTACAAGCACACACACACACACACACACACACACAAAGAAAGGAGTGAGCATGCACACATACACGTACACACTAGTTGTAAGCATATATGGTGACAAAATCCTAACATTTTTAACCAAATATTTATGCAAAGTGTCCAAGAAAAGCAGATTAAATAAGTAGTGACTTATTATAAACTTCTCATTTTAAAAAGCTACAATAAAGCCATCTGGGCATATCCACAGATGCACAGCTTCACTGCAAGCACAGCAGTTTACAGAAGGTCATATGCTAAGTTTGGACATCCAAGAGATTCCTTTACACTAAATTTTCAAAGGCAGATGCAGATTATGAAGAAAAGAGTTGGAAATTTAATGCACATGTATAGTTAGCAATATTTTAGAATCTGACATATTTGGGATCGATTGCAGTTTAAAGATGCAGTTATGTGTTTTCTAACTCCATATTGAACATATCATGGGGAGTCAATTTCAAAGTAATTGCCTCATAAGACATAGTTAAGTTAGTTCCTTAAATATGTAATTCAAACTTGTACCTTGAATACTGTTATGATTAAATCTATGATTAAATTCATTTTCTCTAGGCTTTAACAATTTTATATTTCCTCAGTAAAATGCATGTATGAATATAAATTAATTAAAATAAAATATTTTATTAGATAGTACATTTCAACCCAGGGAGATTTTTCTCCCAAGAGAGCTTTTGATCATGTCTGGGTATGGTTTTTGTTGTCATAACAGAGGGGGAGGTTGTTTCTGGTATCTAGCAAGCAGAGGTCAAGCAATCTGCTGAACATTCTACAGTTCACAGCACAGTCCTCTTTATTACTCAGCCATAAGGACTAATAATTCTGAGCTTTAAAACCTTGCTAGAAGCCGGGCATGGTGCCGCACGCTTGTAATCCCAGCATTCGGGAGGCTGAGACCGGAGGATCCGGGTTCGCGGCCAGCCTCAGCTTCCTAGTGAGGCACTCCACAACTTAGTGAGACCCGGTTTCAAAATAAAGAATAAAAAATAGGGCTGGGGGTATAGCTTAGAGGTAGAATGCCCCTGAGTTCAATCCCCAGTACCGCAAAAAAAAAAAAAAAAATAAAACCTTGCTAGAGTATAACATTTTTTTTCAGTACTGGGGATGGAACCCAGGGGCATTCTACCTCTGAGCTATATCCCCAGCCCTATTTGTTATTCTTTATTTTGAAACAGGGTCTCACTAAGTTGTGGAGGGCCTCACTAGTTAGCTGAGGCTGGCCGCAAACCTGCGATCCTCCTGTCTCAACCTCCCAAGTACAAGCGTGCTAGAGTATAACATTTGATGATAACATTTTATTGTCATGTTACTGTGTCATAAATACGCCCACAGTTGGTTTGGTTTTGTTATTTAAAAAAAATAAGAAGAATTCACTGGTAGGTCTAAAAGAAGATGACAAAAGAAAGAGTTTGTAAACTGGTAGTCTTTCTGTAGAAATTCAATCTGGGAAAGTTAGAGTAAAAAAGAGATGGATTAATAATACAGAGCATGCTAGTGATATGTGAGAAAATATAAGATTTTAGTAGCATGCAAGTGGAATCCTAGAGAAAGAGAATGGGACAAAACACATTTTAAAGACAAAATGATTCAACATTTTCCAAATTTTGTTGTAAACTTCTCTTTAGAATTCTCAACAAGGATAAAACAAAGGGAATGACATTTAGAAACATCATTGCCAAAGATTTGAAGGTAAAAGATAAATTGAGGGAAGAAGACAAATGATATAAAGGGAAATGATAATATGAATTGTTGTTCTCTTCTCTTTAGACACTATAGAGGACAGAAGGAAAAAACAACAACACCTTTAAAAAGATAGTAGGAAAAGTATTTTGCTCATCCCAAATTCTATAGCCAGCAAAAATATCCTTCAAAAATGCAGGTGAAATTAATACATTTTCAGAAAAATGAAAGCTGAGAAAAATTTTTGCTAGGAAACTACACTACCAGAAATAAGTTAGTAACTTACACAGACTGACAATAAATTGTATAAGAATGCCAGAAAAACTAGATTTCAAGAAGGATTGTAGAGCACCTCAAATATAAAATATGTACCAACTACAAAGGACTATTTTTTCTCTTCAGTAATGTAAAGCAAATTACTATTTAAAAATAAAATTTTCATAAAACACGACATCCCAATATAATTTACAATGCCTGTATGCTCTATTTTGCTTGATTTTATCTGGTTCTATTTTAGTCTGCTAAATTCTATTCTATTTATTAATGCAGAGATTAGCCCCTTAAATTAGCTTCTTGACCTACTAGTGAGTCATAGCCCACAATTTGAAAAATTATATTAGGCTCCATTGAACATATTGGTTAGATTAAACCACCAAAATGAAATCTATTACAAAAAGTAAAGTTTGTGTAATTATTAAGTTAAATTATTTAGATTAGTCTATTGGGAGCAGAAGTATCTGAACTATATTTCATTTAATTTAGTATTAATAGCCTGATACTTAATATTGGTATGTTTGAGGTAGGCACGCTTTGAAGTCTACTAAGCAGTGTACTAACTCAAGAATGTATCTTTTTAGCCGGGAGTGGTGGCCCACGCTTGTAATCCCAGCATTCGGGAGGCTGAGACTGGAGGATCCGGGTTCACTGCCAGTCTCAGCTTCCTAGTGAGGCACTCCGCAACCTAGTGAGACCCGGTTTCAAAATAAAGAATGAAAAATAGGGCTGGGGGTATAGCTCGGAGGTAGAATGCACCTGAGTTCAAGAAAAAGAAAATGGGGCTCGGGGTATAGCTTGGAGGTAGAATGCCCCCGGGTTCAATCCCCAGTATCGAAAAAATAAATAAATAAAAGTATCTTTTTGCCTGCTCAACTAAATGGGTTGTATGTATAGAAAAGTTTTTTCTATTTTTATTGGTCGCATTGTAATTTTACAACATATTAGGGACAGATTATCAGAAAAATGTATCAATACAACTGTTGTTGCCCTCAATAATGCCAATATCAAGAATGCCAACATCAACATCCTCTCAAAGACAGATCCTACTAGTAACAATTGCATTAGTGTGAACCTCTTGCTTATTGGGTTCTGTTCTAGGTGGTGAACAAGTACTGCTCACTTGGCAGCCGCATAGAAATCCTAGAAAGCAGGTGTAGTTATTATCCTTATTTCACTGAAAAGCAAACTAAGGTTAAATTTTCAGGAATGCATACCTTGTAAATATTAGAGCCATGATATGAGGACAAATTGTTTTGCTCCAAAGCCCATATTCACATTCCACAGTGAATGCACTTGAGACAGACAAAATTATATTTACATTGTCAGAAAAGACTTTTTTTCAGAGTTAGACAATGCCATAAATGACAGAGCCATGCTTCAAACCTATAATACTCTTATCTTTAAAGCTTTTCTCTTAGCTGGGCTTGTTGTAACACACCCATAATCCTAGTCCTTGGGAGGATGAGACAGAAGATGCATTTTCAAAGCCAGTGTGGTAACTTAGCAAAATTATGCTTCAAAATAAACATAGATAAGTAAATAAATTGATTAATTAAATAAAACAGGCTTGGGTGGGGGAGTTCAGTGGTAAAATGCTCTTGGGTTCAATCCCCAGAACCATACACATACACACAAATAATTTAAAAATAAAACTATTCTCTTAAGAACTTTGCCTGATACATTGCCGCATGCCTCATCCTCTTTGCAGTATGGTATTTAACTCTCACAATGACCTTATCTAAAGCTACTATTATTATTACCTCTGATTGAGTATGAATAAAGATATTGTCATATATTGTTCCATAGTTTATATAGGGTCCATATAGGTATTAACTAGGAGAACATAGATTCAAAACCAGGCCATCTGACTCTAGTATATGTAATTGTAACCAATATGATATGAAGGAATCAACAGGAATGTAATCACATATACCATATTTGGAATACAGTGGTTAAAACCAGAGATTATATATTTTGTGGAAGATTTTCAAATGAAAAGACTTATGAATTATGATTTAGAAAAAAAAAAGAAGCCATGTTTGCTGGAGGATTTTTTAGCAATTGCGTTAATAGTGAAATAAATTACTACCAGACATTTTCATTCCCAAAATAGTACATGGATGTGTTGTTTGGGAATGTTACTCTAAGTACAATGTAGAACTGTGCTTAGAGAGCACAGCAGGTTTTATTCCTACAGAGAAGACTCGTGATTATTTGTTGCAAACACTAAAAACACTTTTAATTTCTTGCTTCATACTAAATACCAAGTCAAATTCTTGACATATTGAGTAGTGAACAAAGAATATAAGTAAAAACAAGAATATGGGTGAATTCTTATCTTATTTAAGAAATTTTTAGGGGACAAAAGCAAGAAAATTTCACAAATATTTGCTAGTTATGAAAGGAACTTCTAATCAAATGCAATCCAGCAAAAAAATTTGGAAAAAGAAAAGTATCTGTAAGCATATGACCAAGGAAATATTGCTAAGCTAAATCTACAGAATGTTCATAAAAAGCAATATGAAATACAATGAAATACCACTGGGAAAGAAAATTCTAAAAATAAAGGATGAGCAAAGGTAGTACTTATGAGCAGACACAATGATCTTTGCTTAGGCCTAAGCATAGATCATTAAAAAATGGAGTCTGTTGTTTGATATCAAAGTGATAAGCAGGTTGTTCTCAGATCTGACAGATCTGGGTTTGAATCTGCATTTATGCAACCATGTGGCCGCTGGGTGGTCCTTTTAGTTTAGTTAGCTTCAAAAAGTTCCTTCCAGAATATAATTTCTTTCATGTATTATTTTGTTTAAATTTTATCTATTTAGACTTTTTCTATGATATTTGTATGGTTTTCTCACTATTTCTTTTCTTTTTTTTTTTTTTTTTTTTTTTTTT